>JAODAL010009759.1:0-108853 GCA_025379985.1 Phyllomedusa bahiana | reverse complement strand
CCCCCAGGGCTTTTTATAAGCGTTCTAAGGCGGCGGCATTTCATGTGCGTGTCATACTAAAACACAACATTGTATGAAGACCAAACCAAGCTCCCTCTGCATATTTAAGCATGGCACAACGTTCTACAGCACCCTGCAGGCTCTGGGCAGCCTGGAAATAGCTGTTTTTAAACGTGATTCGTGCCGAAGTAATTCGGACCGAAACGAATTTTGTCGGAAAATTCGGCGAAGTGACCGAACCGAATTTTTGAGAAATTCGCCCATCTCTAGTGGTGACTAAGTAAAAGAATTGGACATATTGTTTTCTGATTTTTTTCCACAGTGTTTTTCCCTACATGTGTATTAAGAATAGGAAACATATAGTATAATATGAAAGAATATTATATAAAGCTGTAAATAGTTTGGGTGTCTTGTAAAGCATAAATTAAAGGTTTAGCTAGGATTTTATTCTCCTGAGCAAAAGATTAAACTTTCTGTCATAGTCCATTATCTTAATACCATGGCCAGGCCAAAGAAGCTCGTTGGCACTATCTTTAATACCCAAAGTCCATGACCTGCCAGGCCCCACTGGCTATAACCAACCATTTAGACTGTATTTTCACCACATTTAACAGCTGATTTTTCAAGCTCAACCTGCAACCTGTAAACTGAAAAAGGGTTCCCCTTAGCAGAAAACTCCTTTACATCTTTTAACCCCTTAAGCCGAACACCTGAAAAGTAGTTAATGACCAGAACATTTTTTTTGTTTTTGCCTCCTCGCGTAACTTTTTTATTTTTTCAAATGACGCAGTTGTATGAGGGCTCGCTTTATTCGAGACAAGTTGTACTTTATAGGGGAATAGTTTAAATTTGCTTATAAATAATTGCAGAATTTTTTATTTATTTATTTTCTTATTTATTTTTTATTTTTTTTTACACCATTCACATTTCAACTTAATAACTTGTTAGATTAATTCTACAGGTTATTACGGTCGTGTGGATGCCTAATATGTGTAGGGTTTTTTTTTGTGTGTGTAATATATGCACAATTAATTTTTAAATATTTATTTTTATTTTATTATTTATTTTTTTATTCATTTTTTTTATACTTTTTCTGTTTTTTTTTACATCCCCTTAAATCCCCCTGTTTTACATTTTTTTTCTTTTTTTTTAAACACTTAGTAATGTATTAGCATATTCATATATGCTAATACATTCTAATCTGTGTCACTTTGACACAGGCAATGATCTGGACAGAACACAGTGTGTCCAGGTCCCTGGCTTGATACACAGGCAGCTCTGGGGCCACTCTCGGTCCCCAGAGCTGACTGTGCAGCCGCTCCCCGGGCTCTGTCGGGTCACCGGGTGTTCCGATCACCCGACAGAGCGGGGGAACCCTTTGATTGCGCTGCAGTAACACACCGCCGCAATCAAAGGGCTAAAGCACCGGGTTGCAGAGGTTTCCTCCGCTGCCCGTGCTCGCCGGAGATGCTCTGGGATCGGGGCTGTGTCGTACAGCCCCGATCCAAGCGCAGCGTGGCGCCCGGGCGCCGCAAACTCTGGGGTGTGCAGCGACGTCTAAAGACGTCGCTGCAGACGAACGACCTGAAATGCCTGCCGTCAAAAGACGGTGGCCGATCGTTAAGGAGTTAAGAGCTTAAGATAGACACATAGGGGCACATTTGTCATGGCAGTTGCATCAGTTGTGCCAGAACTCTGGAGCAATTTGCGCCAAAAATAAGGGTATACATGCTTACCACAATTATTATGCATTGTAGACAGTTTCTAGACACTTCTGAGCCTTGTCCAACAAAAGGTATATGGTTTTGTGGACATGGAATACTACAAATTCTATATGAACAGAGGATTTATACCAATATATCACTGCAAATAATAATCCCTGTTAAAACATAACTTTTACTAGTTTTATTTAAAATATAAATATCTAAACCCCTATATACTACCACTACATATCTAGATGATACAGCATACTGTGCACTATCTGCCAGTGGAGTAATCGCCCCGATAAAGAGCGGCTCCGCTTTAATGACAGACAATATCACTACATGCGTGTATAGACACTTTTAAATCCCACTACATGCGTGTATAGACACTTTTAAATCCCAGCTATCCCGACGCGTTTCCCCCATACAATATTAGGGTTCATCAGGGGATTCAAAATTTCTCTTACTGTGGAAAAAGAATACACTATATACAACACATATACTACAACACATGTACTTCCCTTTCAAATTAGATAAATGGACTGATACTTAGCTTAAGTGCTGCCAGGTATAATGACGATAACTCCCGCAGCACCTCTAGTACGCTGGCACCCAAGATAAGAGGGATACAGAGCAAGATTGTCTCTGCCTCCCTTTTATGTCTTAAATGGCCCCGCAAATGTATAATATATAAGTCCCCAGTGTTTGCAAATAGATAATAATATTATATACCAGTTTCCAGGTTCCCATGAGTATATGTGCATATTTTCCTGCTCATGGTTTTTCCGGCGTTCCGGATATTCAACTGCGCATGTCCGGAAGTAAAATAACTGTCGCTTCCGGTTAACATCACCGGAAACGACAGCGCGCTTATGCTGAAAGCCGGCCCAAACCACGCGGCGCCCGGCGTTCAAAACAATGCACTGCGCATGTCAGGAGGGAACATAATGTCATATCTACTCCAAACTCCTGGAATCGACGCCATACCCACAAATAAGGTTGCGTTAGGGTTTAAATGTACTCTTAACCACATATGCTAACTAACTGTCACAATGTTAACCCTTGGCAAATGTACTTATTCCTAACTCTACCTCATCTGCCATGATATATGATAATACACGACTAAGGTAGCGGGACATATATAATTGATTTTCCCGGAGTAAATATTATATAGCAAACACATGTAAATTAACACGGGCTTAAAAAAAAGGGGCCAAAAAAAAAAATGGGGTACAAAAATTCATTGTCCTCAGCTGACAATGGTTATCAATGTAAGAACAAAATATGAAAAAAATTAAAAAATTAGCACTGACACTGTTCTTTGGGTCAGACTTGAAAAGAATCAATGTGGCCTCTTTGGGGGATGCGAACAGAGAAAGCAATGCGACGGGCCAAAGATAACCCTTATTCAAAAAAAACAACCAAATTCCCCCCTTTTTTAAATATTTCCTTTTTTTTTCCAATGTAATTTTGTGGGCAGGGGCATGTTAAAATTAAACTATCCTTCTGGTTACAAGGCAAAATCCGGGTAAAAAACTGTTTTTCCCTTTGAGGCCTTGTGAAAGATTTTGTTTGTTGTCATATGGAAAGGGTACAATTCTGCCCACATTTGAAAATCCCCTCGGTCTCCTTTTAACCAAGTACCTTGGGGGGCATTGGTGTTATGACTAAGAAATTTTGAATCCCCCATGAACCCTAAATTTTTGGGGGGAAAACCCTCGGGATACTGGGATTTAAAAGTGTCTATACACCCCTTTTGTGATTTGTCTGTTTTAACGGGCGATTTATCGGGGCGTTTTCTCCATGGAGATAGTGCACAGTAGCTGTATCATTATATTTAGTGGTAGTATATAGGGGTTTAGATATTTATATTTTAAATAAAACAAGTAAAAGTTATGTTTTAACAGGGATTATTATTTGCAGTGATATTTTGTGGACATGGAGCATAGTTAAGCATATGACTTCAAACTAAAAATAATGTGCCAAAATATTGCCAGAGTTAGTGGCATAATGAACTAAAAATTTAAAAAAAATTGTTTTTTTGAAAGAATTTATGCTCAGCATGAAAATTTTTTACGGGAAAATTTACATACAGGCACATACAGAGACACACAAGCAGGTGCGTGTTCACAGGCAACGCGTTTCAAACCCTTGAAAGTTAGAAACGCGTAGTCTGTGAATACGCAACTGCTTGTGGCTTTTAATATGTCGTGCATCACTTAATGTATCTATTAGGATACTTGAAATATACAGTCTAGTTCTGGGAACCAATTGCGAGAAAAGAGGTATTGGAAATAAAGGAAATACGGAGATGAGATATAAAACTGATAAGAGGCTTGGAGAATTTTAGGTATGAAGAAAAAAGTTACCTATTTACCAGGGGCGTAACTAGAAAGCTACTGTTTTTATGCTGGACCATCAATTCTTTACAGGAAAATAATTCCTTGTGTATGCCGAGGATGGTCGGTGGCTCCGTGCATGTTGAAGTGGCAAGGGAAAAGAGATCTACAGCATCTGATTGAAATAACTGGACCCAGCTCATAGAAGCAGGCAAGCCAATACAATAAAAAATTTCCCCGGCAGGGGGTACAGGCAGGGGGGGGGGGGAATACTCCCCTAAAAGTTTTAAAGGGGAAAGTTTTGAGTTTAGGGACTCTTTTTTTTTTAAAATTAAAAAGGTAAAAAATTTTAAAAACTGACAGTTTTTAAAAAGGGAAGCAGAATTTAATACTATGATACAAGTGGTGCACTGTAAGGGGCGCACCCCCACCGCAAAGGAAAAAAAAAAATACTGGTCGGTTTGGGGCCCGGTCGGTTTTTTGTCCTTTTTGGGCGCCCGTCCCCAGGGCCGCGGGGGGGAGGGCTTTTCCCCGGGGAAAATGGCGAAAAGGGCCCTCCCCCCCTCCCTTTGAGGAAACAGATTCCGCCCGAAAACCCGGGATGGAAGATTTGCTTCTTACAAGGGTTTTTCCCGCCGGACCGCCAGGGGGAAAAACCGTCGTTGGCAAAAATCCGTTGCAGGGGGGGCTGCTGCACAGGTTTTTTTTTGAGCAAAAATTGTGCAAATTTTTGGGCCCGGGTTTTTTTCCCAGGGGTTTTGGGAAAAACCCGAAAAAACCGGGGGAAAAAAAACGTCCAAAATTACCCGGTCCCAGGGGGAAAATTTGATTTAAGATTTGTCAAATTCAAACGTTACACTCAAAGTTAGATAGTATAGATAAGTCTGCCCCTCAATCTATGCAGAAGCCTATGCTGACATGGGTAGAGTCGCCCACGAATAATAAGTGTAAGGCCCGGGGTTAAAAAAAAATTTCTCCCAGACCATTTAGCGGGTTTAGTTGCTAGTTAATTTTTGGTTTTTGTGATGCTTTCCTCTACCCCGGGAAAGACGGGAAAATGTGAAATGAGAAAAAAACTTTTTTTTTTCCCTTAGAGCCTTTTTTGTCTTTTACACGTTTGGTACGAAAAAAAATTATTGTTTGGACACTTCAAAAAATGGAAGTAAATTTCTTTTTTATGCCCCTTAAAAGGGGAAAGGCTGAAAGACTTTTTCCCGGGTGGTTTCTTTTTCATTTTGTTTTTGTGGCGGTTTTCACCTTTTTTTAAATCTTTTAATTATACTTTTTATCTTAACACAAATGGGGAGACAAGGTCAATACTTTTACTTTTGTGTTTTTTTGCGTTCTTTTTTTCAAAGTTTTTTTATTGTAACTTTGGTTTACGGTTCTTTAAGTTTTCTGTTTTTTTTGGTCAACAGGACAGCTGCTTCAAATTAGTGCCATGCTTCCTTTTGTCTGACATATGTATGTACTTTTGTGTTTACATTTTTGTCGAGAAACTGTGTGCCAAAAATGTTCGGGGAAAAAACAAAAACCTTTTTTAAAAAACTTTGAAAGTTTGAAAGGGCCTTTTATTTCCCCACAAAAATTTGTTACCCCGGACAGATGAAAAAATTGTTGCGTGTATTCCCAAAAAACAATTTTTAGCCTGAGACTTTCGGGGTAAAGGACCCGGCATTTTTTTTTGTGCTGTTTTGCCATGTCCAATTGCAAAAAAACCCTTTCCTAAAAAAAAACATCCCATTTGTGAACAAAAACGCCCGGGAAAATAATGACTTGTGATAAGGGTGAGACAATGCTTGAAAAAAACAGTTCTTTTCCCTTAGGGTTTAAAATTGCTTTGCTTTTATTTAATTTTAAAGGAGTTTTTCTCACAAAGTTGCTGTTTTTGCCCGCCTGAAAAGTTTTAAAAAGTGCTGCGGGACAAAAAATTTTATTTTTAAAAATAGCTTTTGATTGCTGACGGGATTTGTAGGTGGGGATGCTTTACAAAAAAACGCCCCCAATTTCAAACTCCTTTTAGAAACCCAAAAGGGGGCGATTTCTAATATGTCGTGCATCACTTCATGTATCTATGAGGATATTTGAAATATACAGTCTAGTTCTGGGAATCAATTGCAAAAAAGATGTATTGGAGATAAGGAAAGGGACAGGATAAGGGTTTTAAAAAGAAATTTAAATGGCTTGGAGAATTTTAGGTATGGGGAAAAGTTACCTGTTTACCAGGGGGGGTAACTTTGAAAAAGGCCTTTGGGGCCCCCTTTGCAAAATTTCTGGTGCCCCTCCCACCTCCTCCCGTGAACATTTCCCAGAAATTTTTAAGTCATGCAGTTACTTGTTAAAACAAAGGGTGGAATACCTCACCATAGATTCACCCCTTTATTCTTGGTACCAAACAAAAAACCACTATACCAAGACCAAAATTACCAATAATGCAATACATGAAGATCCGTTTATTTCCCCCAGAAAAAAGGCCACAATTACCCCCATAGTTTAATTTAAAAAAAACCAAAGTATATTACTGAAAAAAGGGTCAATATTACTGCCATATAGTGGTTTATACCAGTGTACACGGTGCCCTTTTGACTATTTTTACCCTTTTAGATTGAAAAATACAAATGGTAGGGTATGTGTACCAGACTTGCAGATGTATATTAAAACCCCCCCTTTTAGTGAACCCTTTTTGTGGTTTGTTTTTAAATGGTTTCACAGGGGCTCTGCGGGGCTGTATATTAAACCCCCATACAGTGGGCCATATAGTGGTAGGGAAACCCGTAACAAGGCTCTGCAGGGTTTTATGGGGATTCGTTTTAGCTACATCTTGGGATCACAAAAAGATCGTTTCTCCCGGGTTTAAAAAGTCATTTAAAAATTTCCCCGTTGTTCTGCATTCGTCCCTGGGAGTTTTTGGGCCAAATTTTCTTAGATTTCCCCAATTTTTCCAAAAAAACCTCATCCCTGCCCCCCTCTGTATAAACTTCCCGGGGTGGGGGGAGTGGATTCAGGCCATAGGTTAAGGGGGGCCCAGGGGAGGGGAAATAGTTAGGCCGGTTTTCAATTTTGGTTTGGTAGGCGGGGAGGCTACGGGGTTTATAGATTGGGGTTAGGTGGAAGTTGTTAGGGGCCCCCGTTGGTGGGAGCCTCCAAGTAGGTAGGGGCCCCGGTAGCTAAGTAGGCAGGGGGCAGGCGTGTTTAGGTTAGTTATAGGGCCTTTTAGGAGGGGGCATGGTTTTAGGTTAAAATTTAGGGTAAATATGTGAAGGCAGGGGGTTTTTGGTTGCTATTGGGGCCCCCCTTTTGGTGGAAAAGGGTTTTTGGGGCCCCATATAAAATTTGGAAAGCTGGGTTTTTAAATAGCTATGGGGCCCTATAGGTTGGCAGGTAGGGGTTTTTGGTAGGGTTTTTTGGGGTCACATAGATAGGCAGGGAGAGTTTTAAGTTGCCCATAGGGACCCTTTTAGGTAGGAAGGGGGGATTTTTTTGGTTGGGGATAGGGGGATTAAATAGGGGAGGGCCCGGTTTTTTTGGGAAACCCCATTGGGGCCCTTATAGGTAGACAGGCAAGGGGTTTTTTTTAGGGTGAAAGGGGGAAAATTTTGTAGGCGGCAGATTTTAGGTAAACTTTAGGGGGGCCTTGGGGGTAAAGGGAAGGGGAGGGTTTTTTTGGTAGCTTTGGGGCCCCTTTTAGGTTTCGAAAGGGGGGGTTTTAGGGTAGTATTTAAAAGCCAATGTAGGTAGGCAGGCAGGGTTTTAGGTAGCTGTTGTGGTCATATAGGTAGGCAAGGGTGTTAAACAAAATTAGAAAAAGGGTTACTTTCCCCCTTTTTCACGTTTCCCTCAATGCGAAGGTTCCCGTTTCTATGCTCGTGTTGGGGGCGATGATGTGACATCATCGTGCCGCCCACTTCAGCACTGTGGGCTGGCACCTGGTAGACTTAACGCCTAAGGCCGTAAGCCTATCGGGGAGATTAGCAGAGCAGAGCACTGGCGGCGCTCCACTCTTCAAACACAGGGCAGTCCTGCCTTTGAACACTCGGGACAGAGGGTCCAGGCGTTTAGAAGCAACATGTGTCGGGCGCCGCAGCTCCCCCCCCCACCGGCATTGAACTGTTATGTTCAGGAGCGAAAACTACCAAGGTAACAGACACAGTAGCAGCTGCCCTGGGTCCTCTAAGGGCCCGGGCCCTGTAGCAGCTGCTATGTCTGCTACCCCAGTAGTTACACCCCTGCTGTTTATTTTTCAGAAATGACGGCTAAAGGGAGACATGTTTAAATTTTTTTTATGAAAAAGTTTAAAAGGTTTTTAGTTTTTCCCATGGGGAGTATGGGGGCTCCCTTTCATTTTATTTGTCATTCTTTTTTAATGTTGCAGAGATTTAAAAATTTTCTTTTTTGTTTTCTTAAGTTTCCCCTAGCTGGGGGGTTTTGGTTTTAGATTTGTTTACAAATAGCAAAGTTCCAAAATACTTCTAAAGTACTGGCTGCAATTATGAGTATGGGGGGATGCAGATGAATAAAAACTGCACCCATACTTGAACAAGTTGGAGTTTCTAGAAACATGCAAGCTAGAATGGTATCTGTACCATGGTACCGTTTCTAATCTAACTGCCCGCCCAGAAGAAAATTGTTTTTCATCAAAACTTATCATGTTGTCTTATGCTGATTGAGTATTTGTTATGTAAACTTGTATTCACGTAAAGGGGTTTTATCACCATTTCGCTTCACAAAAGCCCCATCCCGCTTTAGACTCAAAAATTCCCGGTCAGAGCTGAGTGGTCTATAAAAAAGTTTTTATTTCAGTCTGCCCGTTCTAGCATTCCTGTTACAAATGACAGGGTTGAAGGGGGATTTATGAAGTGGGACTGCACAAGGATGCAGAGCTTTTTTAAAAAGTGAAAAACTTTCATTTTTAATTTAAATAAACCCAAAAACCAAATTTCTGGAGAAAGGGGCTTTGCTGGGAAATGGGCTCAAAAATGATGGATGACCCGACTGACGGCGGGTTAGAGAATGAGAGATTTAAGTGAAAAGGGGGAGGTGGTCAGGGAAAAAGAGAAAACCCTTTTTCAAAACCCCTTTAAAAAGGGTATTTAATTTTCTTTATCTCCTGAAAACCAAGCAAAATTTAAAAAAAGTAATGTATTTTGTTTTGTTTGTTTATTTACCTTTCCATTCAAGTTTTAAAAAAGCTAAATTTATTATTGTGGAAAAACATTTTAAAAACAGCAGTGTTAGCCCTTCTTTTGTTTTTCTGAATCCAAAAACGTTACCCACAACAATGCAATGGCCCCCAACAACAATAATCGTAAAAAGATGTTTAATGGATGGACTGGCCTTTTGTCTCTTTACATCTGGAGAAAAAATGTTCAATCTCCAGAGGCAGCAAGTGTTCTCTGACATAAGGACTATGGGCGACATGTATGAATTCTGGCGCTGATAGACCAGTTCTAAATCGCTTTAAAGGGAACTTGTCACTTAGATTATGCCCCCCTTGCTGAGGACAGAACAAGGTAGTGTCAGGCCTGCTGTTTCCAGGGCTGTGTCCCTTATTCTGTAAGATACTGTAGGTTTCGAGTATTTAATGCTCAAATCTGCAGTTTTCAGCCAGAAAAGAGTCATTCAAAGAGTCAGTTTTTTTTCATAGCCTGCCCACCTAAGGCTAGCCCCGCCAACCTCAAATGATAAACCTATTACTTTGAATAGATAGATACATGTTAATAACTGTCAGTGGGTGGGGCTAGCCTTTGATGGGTGGGGCTAACACCTGCTCATGAATAAGATTTGAGGTGTAAATGCTTTAAAACTACAGCATCTTACAGAATAAGGGACACAGCGCTGGAAACAGCAGGTCTGACACTAGCTTGTGCTGTACTCAGCAAGGTTCACAAAGTTCTGGTGGTTATATAAGAGGTTAGTCGCACCATGCATCACCCATCAGCAGGATTCCTCCATATCCTCTTAGACTATGCAACAAGTAAACCATGGGTGGGTAAATATAAAACCGTAACATTTATTGCACTATTGAGTGACAATTAAAAATGCTGAACCAGAGCAGATACTTGCGTTACCACATTGATTATGCATATGGGCGAAAATGTCCTGGAAAGTCCAGTAGTAGCGTTCATGTGCCGCGTTCAGGCATAGCGTCTCCTTCCCAGAGCTGGCTGGCGGACAGGCGGGACCAGAGATTGAGCGTACGACGTTTCGGGGAACTCCTCCCCCTTTGTCAAGCACGTAGCATATCCGTTCACACTAACTTTATATACACTGTGTCAAGGCAACACAAGTAACAAAAACATTAAAAACAATTACAGAAACACTTTGAAGCTGAGATTTTCATTCATACCTAGGGGCGTAAGAGTATTCATCCTATGTATCCATCTAGCCTCTGCTTGTAGTAAGCTACGTTCTAATGTTAACCCCTCACTTCCCTTTACCTCCTGTAAGATACACCAGCGCAACTCTGTGACATTATGATTATATTGGAGAAAATGTCTAGCTACACTGCTTTCCCCATATCTTTCTTTGTCACCTGCATTTTCAGTCGAGAAGTTGCGCTTGGCTAATCTGATATTAGATCTGTGTTCGTTAAGTCTGATTTTAACACTTCGTGCTGTCTGTCCCACGTATCCTTGCCCACACGGGCATTTTAGCAAATATATTACCGCCTTAGTATCGCATGTATTTGCACCCTTAAAATATATTTTGTCACCATGTGTCGGGTGCAGGACATACGGTCCTCTTATCATAGAATTACAATTTTGACAGTTATGACACGGATGGATACCCTTAGATTGAGGGTTAAGAAAGGTCTGTCTCTGTCCTGTAGTACAATGCAGTTTACTTGAGACTATTTGATTACCCACTGTACGTCCCTTTCTATATACAAACAGTGGCTTCTCTTTAAACAATTTCCCATATTTTGTGTCATTGGCCAACATATGCCAATGTTTCTCAATTGTTTTTTTAATCATTTTACTATGGGTGTCGTATACACTATTAATCAAAAACCTATCCACCCTATCCCTCTTTTTTGACTCATACAATAGGGTATTACGTGTTTTTTTCCCCACATATTCAGCTATTTTTTCCATATCTTCCCTCCGATATCCTCTATTGACAAATTTGTTACTTTGTTCAACATATGCTTGTTCAGTAGAACAAATGCATCTTGCCCTTGTAAACTGTCCTACAGGGATCCCATGGAAAATCTGGGGGGCATGAAAACTTTTCCTATGTAACATGTTATTTTTATCTATAGGTTTGGCAAACAGACTAGTGGCCAAGCCTGATGAGGTTTTTTTAACTTCCACATCCAGGTAGTGGATGACGTGTTCGTCCGTAACAGCAGAAAATTGGATAAGGGGCTGGATACTGTTGAGATAATCAACAAATATCTTGAATTCTATTTCAGTCCCTCTCCACAGGACGAACACGTCATCCACATACCTGTACCATGCGACCACCTGTCTATACCCGTCCGACTTGGTGACATATTCACGCGCGCGCACACATGAGGAGATGGCGAAGTTGACTGAGGGTTGTTGGCTCATGAGAGCATGGTGGCAGCTTTAGCAGGACATGTTATGAGTGTGCGCGCGCGGAAGGGGGAGTGGGCTTTATGTGGATTCTCTGATGGCTAATTGGTGAGCACCAGAATGGGGTGTTTACCTAACATGATATAAAAGGAAGTGAGCTCAGACCACATGTGATCGGACCTCTAAGCCTTGATAAAGCCAGGTTAGCTGGTGAAACATGTCGGCGAGGTCAGGCATGACGTTTTAAATTGTGATCTCTCACCTCTGTCTACAAGTGTCACCTGCTGCAGGGGTGTCACAAGGGGGCCTTATTTGTTCTGTGTCTATGAGATTAGGGACGACTGCCCAAGTAGTTGGCTTGGGATCCCTTACTGAAGCTAGTACTTTGCTATAGATATAAGGCTCTCCTGTTAATAGGTGGGGTTCCACCAGACTTGATGATAGAAAGGGAGTTATTCCCTCTTTCAGAAGCAAAAAGGGTTAAATGATGAGGATAGAGATCAGGTTTTTAAATAGTGTGTATAGAGGTTAAGAGTTAGATATAATAAAAGTTACGTTTTAGTGTTTAATAGATAGAGAACTGATAGAGTTTAAGTTTGCCTATGGCAAAATAGTAAATATAGTACTCAGCAAGGGGCGCATAACCTAAGTGACAGGTACTCTTTAAGGTAGTATAGACTGTGCAAGAATGTATGACACTGTTCTTCTGAAGTTCATACATACAGGCACAGTCTAGTGCCAATATGACAACTTGGGCTCAGGCAGACCACCTTTAACCTGGTCTGGTTGTTCTAACTGTTTTTGGCATCAAAAAATCTAGCCTACGACTACGAATGTTGTGCGACACCCCCAGAACACCCCAAAACTTTGGCGCGCTAAAAAGTGTCTTTGGTGCGGGCCATAGTTTGGAGTACATCCGTTCATATACCTATAGAACTGGTCTACTACAGCTTTTTGAAGCCAGAATTCTGGCGCAGCCTCTTTCATACATGTCGCCCTATATCTGTGGAATATCTGCCTCAAGGGCTGGTCACAGCAGAAACAACTGAAGCCTTCAAAAGTTTGTAGTTGTAACTAAATAACTAAATAGTTGTAACTAAATAATATTAACACCTATATAGACCTATAGAAACACAGTTTTGAATGACCTATTTCAACAGTATTAACTATGTAGTTAAGCTAGAAAAAGATCATGGTAAAAACAAATATCTGAATATAGAAACCATTATGAGTACTTCTATCATGAATGTGAACAGTAAGCCCTCCCTTGACTCTTCCATGTCTGTACTACTCGCTGCCTTCAATCTCTTGTCCAAGGGAAAGTGAATTGTTGCTGTACTTTTAAGATAGCCATCCAGAGAGAGTACAAGAAGAATAGGTAACACTACATTAGCCCGCCAGAGAGAATAGAAGAAGAATGGGCAACACTACATAATCATAAAAGGAGTACTGTAATAATCGCGTAGAGCCAACTGTATACACAAAAAGGAAAGCTACTTGCAATAAGGCAGTAAAACATAAATTATCAAAGTTCAATCTATGAAATCTTTTTGTAGATGATACACAAAAACAATTAAAAACCATGTAGGGGAACATCTGCCAAAGTGTGTTACCAAAGGCAGAACCCACACTGATTTATCATTACAATAATAACATTGAGCCAAGAAGTAGTCACACAAAAGGGTACATCTAGTTAAACGCACACATTATTTAATACATGTCCAATAACCAGGCAACATAGAAATTGTTTAAAAGGAAACACAATCATAACATGACAAGATATAGTATTAAATGCACCATAACTACTGAATTTAACACCAAAAAAAGTGAACAAGTATTTGAGAGGACAGAATGTCTGATTCACATCTGCGTTGGAGCTTCCATTCAGAGCCTTCTTCACAGAGGTAGTACCAGATCCGTTACATCACTGACATTCAGTTCTAATCTCCTGCTTGTATATAGAAGGTTTCCTAGGGTACCGGTCATCTCTCTCTGCTCTAGCAGCCCTGCCCAGGATGGTGTCATCACTCACTGCTGTGTCTTCAGCAGCACAGGAGCTTGTTTCTCTTTTTAACTGACAGACTTTAACCCATTAGAGATTTGTAGACTTGTACCCAGCTGGAAAATCTCTCCATCACAATGTTCCTCTAAGGCTATGTTCACACGGCATAATTGCGGGAGCTCACGCTGCCGGCTCCATAGAAATGCATTACTCACGGCGCATAAACGTCGTGAATAATTGACATGTCACTTATCTCCCCCCACGGCGTATTGCACGAGCAGGGAGAGGAGACGTAATCCATAGTTCTCTATGGGAACTGTGGATTACCGTAATGATTGGGACGCATTTCGCCCATATTTGAGCGCAGTACAGCGCGAAATATGGACTGAAGTGCGCCCCATTTTAACCTGTGTGAACATAGCCTAACAGGCTCAGTTAGGAATTGCAAAGCTGAAATGTCAATGCTGAATAATCACACGCAGCCGCACAAAAAAGGGACTTAAGTGGTAGTGAAGAGCGGCTTTTTGAACAGCCTTTAATCCTTAACGACCCGCCCCGACTTTAGGACGTCGGCGGGTGCGGGCCGTTGTCTGCACGGAGTCGGGCAGAGAGCCCACAGTCCCCTTGTTCTCGTCATTTCGGGGTATAAAGGATCTTGGGATGATCTCTTTATTGACCTTAATAATTTTAAAACATATTTATTAGTCCCCCCGAAGTGACTTTTTTAAAATAAATAACCTAATCTTGCTAATCTTTCTGGGTATTTTAGTCCCCCCATCCTTTTATAATTTTCATTTCCCGCCCTTTTAACCGTTTTAAGCTTAAATGTCTTTCCCGTGCACTGGTGCCCAAAACTTAAACAAAATTCCCCTGTGTGGGGTTTACCATGATCTTTAATGGGAAAAATGAGTTTCCATCGTGTCATCTATGCCCCCTTTTAATCACCCCTGTTTTTTTTGTCTTGACAACTTTTGCTTACACTGGCTGCTACAATTAATTTTTTTGCCCCTAGGATTTACTACAAATTCTATATGAACAAGGATTTATACCCAAATTTCAGCAAAAATAACCTGTTTAAAAAATAATTTTACTTATCTTTTTTTAAAAAAAAAAATTAATATCAAACCCCTATACTTTTTCCCCTACATACCTAATTAAAAAGCATACTGGACTATCTGCCAGTGGGAAACCCCTGATAAAGAGCGGCCCGCTTTTAAAGACAAAATGTCACTACTGGTGTATAAACACCTTTAAATCCCACAAACCCGCCCGGGTTTTCCCCCCATAAAATTTTTAAAGGGCATCGGGGGATTAAAAAATTTCTTCACTGGGGAAAAAAAATTTCGCTTTTTAACAACGCATATATCAAAAAATGTACTAAAAAATTATTGAAAAATACGAACTTAGCTAAAGTGCTGCCAGGAAAAATTGACGATAAATTCCCGCAGCACCCGGGTCCCTTTTGGATCCCCCTTTTTTTTGGGTGCCAGCTTACCAGGGGTTTCTGGGGGAAATTTACCGCTTTTTCCCTGGGCCACACTTGGCAAATTTATCATAAAATTCATCAAAATTTTTGAATTTTTTTTTTTTTTTTTTAAGGGGGTTGTGAAAATAGGGCGTTTTTATATAGCGTATTTTTTTTTTCCACAGTGAAAAGAATTTGAAACCCCTGATGAACCCTAAAAAATTGATGGGGGGAAAAACGCTTTGGGAAACGGGGATTTTAAAGGTGTTTATACCCCAAATTTTGTGAAAATTGTTGTCTTTAAAAGCACCCTCTTTACAGGGGTTTTAACTCCACTGGCGTTTAGTGCACAGTAGGGGGGGTATCATCTAGGTATGTAGGGGAAATGAAAGGGGTTTAGATATTAATATTTTTTAAAAAAAGATAAGTAAAAAGGGGCCCACTAGGTTTTTCCCCAAATCCTTCCCCCATGTCCTTTTCCCAATGTTTTCCCGGTAAAAAAAGAAATCTTGAAATTGATTTTTTTTCCCCCCCAAATTTTGCATAACCTTTTGCTTTTTATCTGTTTTAAAACCCTAATCTGCCCCCTTCCCCCCAGGCCCCCCAAACTTTTTCTAAATCCCTTTGAAAATTTAACACTTTGTGCTCTTTTTGTGTTGTTTTTTTTAACAAGTCAGAAATCATTGCAAAAAACTGATATTCTACTTTTCAACCCCTGGTGTAAAAAGGGTTTAAGAGACTGTACGGTAAAAAGAAAAATGGGGCCCCAAAAAACTGCCCCTGGGGTTTGGCCCCACTATTTTAATGGGGACCCAGTTGGGTATTGCCTTTAAACCCACCACCTTTGTTTTTTATAACTGAGCCTTTTAACTTACCCCATTGCAAACTTTTTTCCCCCACCCAACATTCTAAATTTTAAATTCCCAAACCCTTTTATTGGCCCCGTATAAAAATGCTTTAAAAAAAATCAATAGGGTAACACCCAAAATCCCCCATTTGTGATCAAGTCTAGAAAAAAACCTCCTCAAAAAAGAGATGGATTAGTTCTGACGGGAAACCGACCCTTTCATAAAACCCATGCGGGAAAAGGGCGTTTCCCTTTTTATTTTCAGCGAGATACTCCAGGATGCATTTTTAGAAAAACCCCAACCCATTTTACCTACAACAGAGGTTAAACTTACTGGCCTATAGTTTCCTGTTGTGTCTCTAATGCTAGAAAAAATATGATGTGCAAACATTTGGGCCCAAAAAACATATTGGGAAGGTTGGTCCCTTGGGAATGCACTCAAAAAAAATAGAAAATTAAGACCCCCTTTTAAAAAATTTTTGGACTCATTTAAAAAATGAATTATTCGGTTCTTATTAGGGCCAAAAAATTCCTGAAAATTTTACAATTGTCTGTTTTAAAGTTCTTTATTAATTGCCTGTTGAAATCAAAAAAACTATCCTAAAAACCCTTAAAAAAAATCAAAAAGGGCACCCCTTATTTAACTCAAGCCCTGTTATTTCATGTCAGTACTCCTTTAAACACTGAGGTAAAGGGGTTTAAGAGGCAAAAAAATGTTAGGGGTAAAATTTTTGGGGTCTTGAGAAAAGTGGGAATTGTGGTTAACCACTGTGATTAATGAGCTACTGTAAAATCCACCTTTAATGTTTTACAAATGCATGCCCCTTTTTTTGGGGAAAATTCATAAAAATCTTTGAAATAAATTATCCTTTAAAATAACAGGTTTTAAAATTCCAAAGTAAAAAAATGCCCCCAATGGCAGTTCCACTAGAAAGGCAATAGAATAAATGGAGCTATAGATAGTAAACAAAACTTAAAAGACTGCAAAAACAAATCAACTGAATTGCTGTGATGAAGGTATCCCTTGTCTATATGATGACCCAAAAAAACATAAATTCCAACACAATTTCAGGGTTTTTTGCAGTTGAAAAGGGGGAAAACTACAATACATTGATGAAAAAACCCTAAATAAAAATGTGAGTAAAAAAGGGTGAAAATTGAGGTTCGGGACGGGTTGAATTATAGTAAATGGTACTGTAGTAATTGCTGCTTTGTTAGTTTCTGGTTGACAGCTTGATGAATGTGTTTAAATTTCAGACCAAGGGGACATGATCTATCACAGAGTGAGAACATGTCCTTTACAATCCCTGCTGAATGACAATGGCACAGTACCTGGGTATCTGCCTTTGTAGGAAGCTCTATTTGAAAAGAAAGATTTAAAACATAAATGATTTACAATGACTATTTTCATTTGTGCCACAATATTCTATTTTGTTTTCCTAAAAAAAAGGGAATATGGGGAACAAAAGGTTTTTAAAAAAAGTTTAATGAAAAATTTTCTAGATGAAAAAAGTTTAAAACCATTGTAATTCTGTTCAGAAACAAGTGTGTAAATGGAATTCATACATTTTGGGTCCAAAAAATTTTTGGGCCCGGGGACAACATTTTTTCAAATTTTTTTGGTTTTTGTACTTTTACCAAAAAGAATTCTGAAAAAAACCCAATTTCAGAGCAGTTAAAATTTCAGATTTTCACCTTTAAATTTCCCATTGCTTTGAAAAAAGGGAAATTGCAAAAAAAATGTGGGGAAATTTAAAAGCTTTTTGTAAACACAATCCCTTCTTTTTAAAGAGCCAAAAGTAATCGGAAAAATTTAAATTTTTTTTTGCAAATAAAATTTTTAATTTTTCAAAAATTTGGGTTGAAAACCCTTTGATGAAATGAAGGGAAATAAAATTTCTTGAACTCATGGACATCCCCAGATCCCGGTTTTTTCCCTATTTTTTAATTCCTCCCGGCCCTTTTACTGCACGGTTTTAATTTTCTGTTTTTTTTTGGAATTTTTGGTCTTTAAAAATTTTGGGGAAAAACGCATGCTAAATTTTGGGTTTTGGAAAATCAAAAGGGAATGATTTTTTCCCCAAATTCAAAAAAAGTCCATTTCTTTTTTTAAAAAAAAACTATTTTGGGTTTTTTTGGCCCTTTTATGTTTTGGTCTTTGCCCTCTGTTTTAAATGAAATACCGCCAATCATTTTTGGTTGCATTTGGCCTATTTGAGCACACAGAAAATGTCTCTTAATTTCCCCTCAAATTTAAATTTTTAGGTTTCGGCCCGTGTACATCATCAAAAAAAAAAACAAAGGGAACCAGTCCCCTTTTGGCAGCCTTGGCATCCCCAAAACCCAAAAGACCCCCGCCTGAGTTTAAAATTGGGGGGTTTGTTTTTGGGATCATGACCCTGTCCTGTTTTTCGAAATTTTTCCCTTCTTTTCATCACCCCACAGGGGGGTTTTTTTCTTGGTCTCAATGCCCAACCCAAGTGCCCCTTTTCCAAAAAGTTTGGTTTTTTTGGATTGCTTTTTAGCCACGCCCAAATCTAGCCTTTTTTTTCTTCCCGGGTTACGAGGGGCTTAAACCTTCAGTAAAACCCTCTGTTTTTCCCTTTTTAAATGAAATCTTCCCTTATGGTAGATTTGGATTTTTGATACCCAAAAATCAAAACACCCCGAACATAAATTAAAAGGGGACACACCACTGGGGGCCTTTTTGGGGTTTTCCCCCAATACCAAAAAACCCAATAATGCCCAAAACAATCAAAAGAAAGGCCCTTTAATCTTTTTAAAAAAAAAAATCCTATTGCAAAAATGTTTTTTTTTTAAAAATTTTAAAAATTCTGGGGAAAAACACATTATTATTCTTTCATATCATATAAAGGGTTATAAAAAACCCGGGGTGGTCCGCCTTTCCTTTCAGTTCTTAGCCCAAAAATTAAAGTCCATAAATGGACCCAAAAAAGGGGTTTTAATAAAGCGCCACTTTTTTTTTTTTTAAAAGAACCTTTTTTAAAAATTTGCAAAATCTTTAAATTTTTTACAAATTTAAAAATTTGGGAAATTCATTTTTGCTCTTCCCTGCTCTCACATGCACAGGTGTTCGGGGCCCCTGTGGCCCTTCCAAGCAGGACAGTCCCTTTGTTTTCTTTTTCACTGACTTTGCAAATTTCTAATTTGGATTTTTTTTTTTTTTCCAAAGAAATTCTATGGGCCCTTATATATTTTAGGACATTATTTAAATTTGCCCTAAGTTCCGAAATTTTGCCGCCTGAACATAGGCAAGGGCATAAACCCCTTTAAACACCATTTATAAAACGCAAAAAAACCCAAACTTTCATAAAACAGGCGCATTATACACTAAAAAATGAGCCCCGGGACTTTTCATTTTGGGGACCCCGCCCCCCCTTTTCATACATGTCCCCCTTAAATCTTTAATGCAACCTTAAAAAAACTTTGCCCAGCAGCGTACTCCCTATAAAAACCCCGGGGGAAGGGCTATAACAATATTAAAAAGAACAGAGGGGAAAATAAACTGAATTTAGGGAAAACATTTTTGGGGTGAAACTGTTGACAAAACCAAAAGTTTGAAAATGAAAAGTTTTTCCAAAGGGCAAAATAAAGGGGGGTTAAAGGGAAACCCTAATATAAAAAATATCTGCTCCAAAATTTATTGTTTAAAAGTAAAAATGGGGAAACTGGGGGCTTTGATAAAATAAAAATTTTTTTGGGAAACCCGGAGAATCAGTGGAATGAAAATTTTTTTGAATTGCACTCCCCCCTTTTAAAAGTTTTTTCATTAAAGCTCGTCAATTTTTAAAAAAAAACTTTTACTTTTAAACCCTGATGGAAGGGGAAAAATTTTTTAAAAATTTAAAGGATGGCCACATAAGCCCTTTAAATTTCAGCAAATGTAAGAATACCCTTTTGGCAAAATTTTTCTAAAAAAACCTTTATAAAACCCTGATGCATTCGGGCCCTTGATAGTTTTTCCGAAAGCTTAGCGTATATACACTTTTTCAAACAAAGTTTCTCTGTGAATGGAATGCTTTCTATTCCTGGTAGATTATTCTGTGGGTCATACCATCCAAATGCTTTGTTTTTTAAAAGGATTTCTTAAAAAGACATTTTGGGGAGTGCAAATGGTGGTTACTTGTTTCTCCCTTCAGTAAGACTCTTAAATTTTTGGGTAAGACCTGGGAAAAGCACTAAAAACAAAAGGTCATTTGCTGACAAAGATTTCTCAAGATTTTGTTTTTAAAACCCCAAAAAGTCTTTTGAAATGACTTCACGGGCCTCTATTTCACCACTGCAATAAAAAGTTTTGCACTTATAAATTAAAAAAAAGTCTTTCCGGGGGAAATCAAACACTCCATTAATGTTGGGGGAATGACTTTTTTAAATTTTTTAAAACCCCTGACTGACAATGGACATATGGGTACATCCTATGGTCAGTACGGAGCTGTGGTACGGGCTGATTATGACAGCTGACACCCGCTGCAAACAGCAGGAACCAATCCTTGCTGTTTCATTGAGACACCTGAATGAATGAGCAGTGGTGCACTTTGTCTTCCTCAGATCAGTCCCACAGCAATAGGTTTACCTAGTGAAAGCTTACATAGCCACCATGTTAACGTTTCTATTAGTTCCTGCCCCATGTAGGAAGTAATTAAACCGCCATTATGGTACACCCGTCTGCATTATTGTTACAATGGTGTACAAGCGATTGAAGCCACTAGTGGTCAAGTACTCTAAGTAGATTGCTTGTACAAGTAAAACAAAATGTAAGAGTATAAAAATGAATAAAAACTATTACAAGCTCAAATCACCCCCTTTTGCCATTTTACAAATAAAAAAAAAATTAAAAAGTTCCACATATTTGGTATCACCACGCCCGTAAAATTCTGATCTATTAAAATCTAGCATGATTTATCCCGTACACTTAACACTTAAAAATGGTGGAGTTTTAGTTAATTTCACATCCCCCAAAAATAGGAAAAAAGTGATTAAAAGTCTCAAAATTCACTGCACTGCAGCACAAATTTTAGAAATACAGGGCCTCATGTTTGAAAACTGTCTAGCAGTAAGGGTATGTTCACACGACGCATTTGCAGGGCGTAATTCGCCACGTAATTCAGAGCTTCAGAAGCATGCGCTGGCTAGTGCGTACTTCTGAAGCAACAGGCATGTTGCAGGTGTATAGCAGTGCCAGCTTCAGACTCACACTTCCTGGTTAGGCTCTTTAACATAGATTTAGCCGGATCAATAGCATGATTGCACTCACTCTGCATTTCCTAGCATTCCTGTAACCGAACATGACTGCAATAAATTTATACATTGTATTACACAAGACAACAGAGCCCTAAGGGGTGAAAGCTTCTCATTTACTTAAAGGGGTTTTGCCACGATGTAATGTTGATGTGGGATCCTCCAAAATGGGTATTTAATCACTTTTCTAAATATATGTCATTAAAAAAGTGAAGCCTGTGACAGCTACAGCCTTAATTAGATGCCCTTAGTTACCTGAGGGTTTACAGTAGACACGACCAGGACACTAATCTGACCGCGCTTGGCTTGCGTTGTCTGCACTTCTTATCTCCTGGCAGGGAATATGAATGAGCTTTTAAGGGACTGGGGAAAAAGTCTATGTCTTCTGTATAGAGAATCCACTAGTTCTAATGTCAAAGGGACTGTGGAAATATTATCATTTGTCTCCTCTATAGAGACTGCACTGGTTGTAATGCAATTATCTTAGTAAAAATGCAGACGCTTCCTTGGCTCACTCCTCCATGAAGGAATGAAAGAAAGCTGCCTGCCCAGAGCTAATCTCTTCTGAGCAGATAAGAGGCATAAAATAAAACCCATTAACTTGTGCACAATAGTTCTCCTCTGTGATGTTGCAAAACAATGTTTGCTCAGCCACAGAGACTGAGCCTCAGCAACGTGTAGAGGAGGTGGTGCTCTGACATCACAGAGGAGGTACTTGTTTTTTTTTTTAAATACAGAAACACAAGGCCCCTCTTTTCAAGGCTCAAGGCTCAAATTCAGCCTGATAGCGGAGGAAATCCCTTCTTGGCAAAACCCCTATAAGTAAACAAAGATTGTTGCTAGAGATAATATTCAGCAGGGAGTGACTCACCATGGTCTCACTGACAGCAGCTAGGAGCAATTAGAGATAAGAGAGAGCAGGGAGAGGTGGGGGATGGTGGTCGGTAACCAGAGAGACTTGTAAACTATAAGAGAAGATAAAATCTTCTTTATCTCCTGACCAAATTAGAACTGAACACAGCAATGTTTTTGGTAATAGGCTTCATTTACCTTTCCAAATGAAAATCTTGTAGGAAAGAAAACCCCTTTTTAGCAATGACTAAAAAAAATAATTTTATAATTCTACTAACCTAATTTTCTGTGGTAAAGCATCAACAGTATAGTATATTCTGTCTAGTATGAAAACTTACCCTGACTTTTTTACCTAAATGGCTTCACTTACTCATCAAGACAATAAATCTTAAAATGAGATTTGAATTAAGAAAAAATGGTAAGTCATTAATACAAAGACAACATGTAACTTTTTGATATAAACATCACACAAGGTACGTAATAAAAATGAGATTAAGAAGTTTGCATAATCAAGACATTTCTGAGAATATTTTTTGATTAAGAATAGTTTTTACTTTCTTTTACATGTGAAAGTCACAGTCATCAAAAAAGTTGCCATGGAAACTGGAATCCAATGATAAAATATGAACATTTGAGTCACACTTTTGAATAACACATCTAACAACTACAAAGCAGACTTGATTGGGAAAAAGTTTTCGACTACATAAATCAAAGCAAATCAAAAACCAAAAACAGCAATGTGTATTAAATAAGAACAATGATACAGATATTGAATGGAAATGCGTATTTTTAGGTTACACATTTAACTGAAAATTTCATTTAAACTTGCTTAGACACCCATAATATAAAACCATTTGGAAATAAAAAAAAAATTTTTCAAAAAATATCTTTAAAAATTTTAAAAATTTATTTTAACATTAAATCTGCATTTTGGTAAAAAAAATTGCCCTTGGTCCCTTCAATACACATTTAACCTTTATTCCCGTATCCTCTGCTATACCTTAAAAAACGTACCTCCACATATACTGCAGTAAAGTTGTAAGACTCAACACTTTTTTTAAAAATCCCAACATGAGGGGGCGTTCTGGGGGCTGCCGCACCACACCTAAAATTAGACACATTATAAGGGTTTGGCCCAAAACTAGGCCATTAAGCTCGGACAGGGAGACCATTTTTAATGTGGCGCCGAGTCTTGGAGTCAAATGGAGAAAATCTGCTGTAAGGAAAAAAAGGTCCAATTTTTTCTACCCCTACTATAATAAAAAATTATTTTTTAAAATTACAAAATATAAAATTGAATTTTTTAAAAATTAAAAGAAAAAAATTTTATCATATAAAATTTATAAAAAAATTATAATACCCCCAAAAATAAAAATATCTCCAAAAAAATGTATTTTTTAAAAAAAAAGAACTAAAATTTTTTTTTTAAAAAACCCACTGATTATGTTGTTCAGAATTTTTATATTTTAAAAATTTTTTCAAAATTAAATTTTTAAAATTTACTTTTGCTGCTCCAACCTTAAAACACAACAGCAAAGTCAGCACAGCACAGGTATTGCGGGACCTTGATCCAAAAACAAGATTAACCTAGTTTCTATTCACTGACATGCATTTCTAATGACTTTTCTTTTTTTTCCAGCCTATCTAAAAGCCTTTTTAATTTTTTAGGTTTACAAGTGCCTAAAATTCCTAAGTGCCAAACACACAGGGGAAAATGCGATGAACGGGTTGAAAAAATTAAAAATGCCAAAAAACCATTTCAAAATTCAGGCCATTATACACTGAAAATAGATGAGAAAATGAACTTTGTGCACCCAGTTCCCTACATGTCTCCCTTAATGGCCCACAAAAAGCATTGGCACAAGGGAGTACATAATGTGAAAAATTTAGCAAAAATATCCCCCAAAAAGACTTTTTTTTTTTCCTTCAGTTCCCCCAAGGGGGCCCCCACATATATTTTTGCACTTTAGCAATCTCCTGTATAGTACTGTGGCGTTTCTCCATACTGGTGTGAACTGGTTCTTATCTAATGTGCTGTTTTTTGCTAAGCAGTTTCCCCCCCATGGGAAAGGGATCTAACAATTTTTACACAGTGACTGATTGTCAATTTCTCTATTAGCACTTGGGGTTTTTTTGCCCTTTGGAATAGTTTCTTGGCCAGCCATTTATCTGTGTGTACAGTCATTTGTCTGTGTTTTTAGGTAGTGTCCCATTTTTCTGTAATTGTTTTGTAAATTGTTAATAAAGTTAGTGTAGAGACTTGGAAGAGGACCATTGATCTGGGTCGCAAGCTTACATAATTTGGCCAAAAAATGAACAAATTCCTTCTTATTTGATATTTTTTCAATACGCATTTTTGCACTGTAATAATGGGGAGCAAAAGGTGTCAGTATTTTGTGTTGGGCACTTGAAATAATGCTGGGCAACCTGTAGTATGGGTGTCATCAATTAGTTGTAAGCCAGCATGGTTCACTACACATAACCATATAACCAACACTCTGTATAAGCCTTGTCTATTTGCAATTGTAATACGAGCAATCTCCCCCCTCTTGGATAATAGGTGTGTGAGTAGTTATTTATTAGTATTGCACCTGAGCAGTCTCCCCTGTATGGTATTGTGGCTTTTCTGTATAATGCCGTAAATTGGTTCTTATCCAATGAGCAGTTTTTTACTGAGCAACTGGCCACCTCCTAGATAGGTGTGTGAGCAATTATTCATCACTATTCTGCAACTTCTCCTATGTAGCACTGAGGGTTTTAGTACCTCCTACTGGGAATATTTTTTGTTTAGTCATTGAGTTGTGAGTATGGCTGTGTGTCTGTGTTTTTAAGTAATGTCCCGAAAAGTGATAGATTAATGGTTAAATAATTTACATCATGGAATGAGTAACAAAAAGACCTTTCTCTGTAATAAGGTCAAGGAGAAAGGGAAGTCTCAAATCAATATGTCTTCTCTCTCTTCTCAATACAAATCTTTACAGTATACCCAGCTCCATCTCTAGTTTTAGAAAAACTATTACACAAGGTAAGAAGATAGTGATAATCCCTCCAATAAGGTATAGTAGATCCTGGGTCCTTCTCTTCTGAGATATGTTATGAATGTTTAGTAGCATCAACCATTTTAAAAATAGATCCTTTCTTCCATGCACACCTCTCGACTACGAGAATATAAGGAGTGAGATGAGCCAGGTTTTTTTTCAATATTTGAGCCCTGTAAATTGTATTGGAATTAGTGAAAATTCTGGAATTCAGTATACATTCCCAGTTATGAATGAGTAGAAGTCAACATAGTAAGCTTAGGAATGACAATCTATTGGGAATATACCGTTGCACTTTACATGATGAGATCAAAACTGTTTATGACAAATTATATGAATAATTTTGAACATATATCTGGAATCTCCTTTCCTTGTGGCCAGCTCAGACTCAAGATGGTCTGTACAAAGCACCAGATGGGAATACCCCTTTAATGTTTTCTTACATTAGCTTACTATATAACTTTTCCTGAGGCACAAGTGTAAAGGTACCTTCATCATTAAAGACATTGACAAAGTAACCTTTAAACATATACATATAAGCAATGAAGTCCGACCTATTGTTAAAAGGTTATACATATATTTCTATAAATAAACATCTGCCTCTCTTGGCTATATGCAAAAGCTGAATGGACTAGAGGACTATGCGTTTTTGTCACTAAACTCATATCACTTGAGACCACTTTACTTTTCACAGGCGAGTGTACATAAAAGGCTTTCCTCTATCTACCTCATTGATAACATCTGATACAGAGTTTTAAGACAGGCATTAACACTGAACTAGCAAAATGCATTTAGTTTCATTGTATTGTGTATTGAAACATTTCTCATGACCTGTGTCAGGAGGAATAAAATTGAGCTACTTGCTTGAGACTGTGTTTTTAACAAAATATTTGTGAGTTTCCTGAAACAATATCTCTGTGGTTGGTCAGAAACGTAAACTATTATGTCTGGGAAAGAAAATGACTGAAAACAACCTAAGCTTCACAATGTAAAAACATTTATTGCAAAAATCAAACAGTAATGATATAGAGTCTTGTATCTTTTCAATGTGGTGTGATACTGGGCTTTTAACATTTTCATTTACGGAGAATGAAATCAAACTTACTCAGCAAATGTTTTCTATATGTAAAATATTCAAACATATTTTATATAATGTTCCTTAAAGGGAATGTCACATAATCTCCAAAAAATTGGGAATCTCGCAAGAGAACAAAGAGTGAATAGTAAATATAGTGATTAAAGGGAATGTGTCATAAAAAAATGACTTATAGTTTAACTCACATTTTTATATTAAATAAATTTTTTAAGAATTTTGGTTATGTCTAATTTTCTATATCGCTTTCAATATTTTTTTTAAATTCTTTCACTTTGGCCACTAGGCCTAATAGTCTGACACTTCCTGTTCTGTAGAGAAAGATTTTCAGTTGTCTGCTCATTATTAGTACAAGCAGGTTTACACCGAAAGGAGACACCAATGTGTATAGATAACACAGGATCAATCAGTCACAATAGGAGATAGTCACAGTTTGCCCTCTCCCCCTTCCTGCACACTGACTTCTTCCCAGGTCACAGAGATTGCCTAGAAAACTCTCCTATAGGAGTCAATGGGACTGATCCAGTTCACAGGCTCCTATGTGCATGAAGCTGCTGTAAAGCATCTCTCTAAGTGCTGTTAAAAGCAGAGCAAGCAAGAATGCTGTCCCCACAATCATATTGTCACATCAGGGCAGGTGCAGTGGGCCCTGACTGCCACCCAGCCCACTGTACCTGCCTATTTACCATTGTGCTCTAGATGGCAGACCCCAACTGGACGACAGACCCTATGCTACTAGGTGCAGGGCCGTCAAGGGAACGCAGAGTCGATCAGTCCACGTCGGTACCGGTTGGGAACATCAAAGCCAAGAATCGGAATCCGGAAGAATAATGAGAAGCAAGCCAAGGGTCAAAAACACGGACGGGAATGTGGTACAAAATCAGAGGTCAAAACGTGGTCAAGAAACAAGCCGAGGTCTGGAAGCAGGAAGACACAAACAGGGAATACAGGAGATAAGCGCAGGGATAACCTTTCACAGGCAAAGACTGACAGAACTGAGGAGGTTTAAATGAAGTACCCGGACACCACCCCAGCAGTCGATTGGAGCAGCTTCCAGGCACTTCTATTGGCTTGTGCGACACACCCTCTGACCTGAGTAAAAGCTGAGCCGTCAATCCTTGGCTCATCAGCCAGGCCTCTCCCAGGGTGTGTCGACAAGCCAGAGGGTTTAATCCCTGCAGCGCTTGCCCCTCAACAACAGAAACATGCGCCGTGACACATATATTAATGAGAAATCTGCAATCAGAAAATAAAAACGGCTAAGAAGAAAAGAATATGTATCTGGGATTTAATAAGTAAAAAAAAAATGGCGACAGAATCCCTTTAAAGCAACACTTCACTGCTGTTTGTTATCTAATATCATTAAAATACCTTGTAAGATACTGCTTTTTCACTTAGATGATCTCCTTCTCCTTAGCTGTCAATCACCTGAGATGTTTCCTGTATCATTGACCAGACGCTATACATTTAATAGATGAATGACTTACAACTGGCACAACAGAGGGAGAGGACCCTGCCTGCGAGGGCTTACAATCTACAAGAAATGATGCTATCTTTTAAAAGATTGGACTTTTACAGACACGGTGATTCCAATTATGTTTAACTTTTTTATTATCCTATTTTTTTATTTGTAAAATGGCAAAAGGGAGTTGATATGAACTTATTTTTTTTATTTTTTTTTACACTTTAATACATTTTTTTTACTTTAACATTCAGTCCCCCCTAGGGAGTTTCACCACTAGGGGGCACAATCCTTTATACAGCCTATTGCATTGTATAGACAATGTAATGGGGTGTAAAAATATGGCAGATTTATTACTTTCTGACTGAGGCAGGAGATAGTAAAATGAGAAACATGGCGGTGATGGAAGCTTCCATAAGGCTTCCAGCTGCCATGTACATGGATCGGAACCACATGATCTCACCGCGCCCCTACAGGGATGTTTGCCGCCAGCTCCATTCCGTATTGTTCCCAGCGGTTGTCAGCTGCAATTAGCAGCCGGCACCCACTGCCTATATAACGGGATCACAGCGCAATCCTGCTACAAAGCCCCTTACCGGCTCTATGATGTACTAATATGTCAAATGTCAGTAAGAGGTTAAGATACGAAAACTTCCATACATCTATTAGTTACCATGTTACTGTTTGATGCAATAGCATGTGGTGCATGTTGTCCTCCATAATGTTACAAATTCAGCATTTCTTCATGAAATAATGCTTGTTGACTCAGTTGCAGTAACATACACTGTCCCACAATGGCTCTTTGACACTTGCAAGTCTAGTCTGTACCAACTTCCATTGTATTAGGCAAATAGCCGTGCTGCAGTGAAATTCCTCTCATTGTTAAAGCTAAAGCACAGGATTTACTCCCGTTCACAGACAGCAGAACCTATTGTTAGGTGGAAACTCTCCTCAGATGCCATCTGAAAGGAATCATGTGACCCAAAAAAGGGATTAGCTCTAGGAAGTCTTCGTCTTTGCTTTTTTTTTTATACATATAGTGGGCTAAGAGCTAAATAATAAAGTTACACATTTTGCCGTACTGATCTATTTCCAGAAAACTCTGCTTCCTTTGTGTAAAAACTTCAGCTTGTAATTTTTTCTTGTTATCCTCTTGATCCAATGACATTGCAACAAGCCCTGCTGCTAGAGCAATCCTATAAAAGACTTGGCTGTGAGTAATTGAAATATCAGCGTCCACCTTAGCGCACAAGCTGGAAATAACACTTTCCTATCCATCTGCTCATCATCAAGCTGCAAACTTTTTTTTTTATGTTTTGTGTCCATCAGCTTGATGGCACACAAAGCTCTAGTCAAAGCTATCAGTTAATTATTGCATATTTGATGCTTTAAATAGTAGACTCTGCTTGGCTTTAAATTTCTATAGATGCCTGCAAATGCTATTAATATCATTCTTCCGCCAAAATATTTATTAGAACTATCTTAATTATCTGACATCACGGCTTGAATTAGTTCCATTCTACCATTACGCAAATCCCTTCTGGCACGAATGGCTACTTAACATTTTGCAATGTGAAATGTAATTCAATTTTTGGTTTAATTTGTATCTGGGGATGTCATTTGTTGTGTACAGTTATATAAAGTTGGGTAACGTCAGTATGAAGCGTCTAATGGTAATTGCTAATTTCTTCCACCAAATGATATTCAGTGCAGTGTGATGCCGTTTATGTGGCAACTTTTTCTAGCAGCCATTTACATAACTTTTCATTTGAGAATATTACTTTTCATCAGTAAAAACATTCATCTCCGCTAATAGCAAAACATGCTATAAGCTGAGGCCATTATTTTTCCATGTGCTGTACTTTTACAGTAAAAAATATTGGGTGTGAGAGTGCATATGGAAATAGTTCTGGCAATAAGCTTGTAAGGTGAGCAATTATTAGCTCTTAAAATTAGTTTCTCTCTTCAGACAGTGTACAGTACAGCCTGTACCTTCCTGTGTTTTACTTCCACGCTACAAAATCTAGCAGGTGCTTGGATGTGAAAATGTAACAGTTTATACCAGTTCTTTAAATATCTTTTGCTGGTGAAGCAGGAGGAGGGGGCAGCTTCATATATTCTGGGACTGCAACACATCACTTTACAGAAAAAAGCTGGTTGGCCTGCATACAAATAGTGCGCTGTAGGTATAGAAAAGTCAGAGAACCCTAGAAAAACAATACAACAAATACATCTAAAATTATACCCTCTAGGGGTTAAGTACAACTTCTTCCTTCAGCAGTAGGTTTGAGAAAAATTACTGATTTAATTAGATAATGTAACCTGTAATCCCCTATGAATATTAGAGAATTTCTTAAAGGAATCTACCACATTAAGGCTGGGTTCAAACGTTCAGTTATTTAGAAGCAGTTTTTGAAACCGAAACCAAGAATGGATTTAAAGCAAGAAGTCTCATTCTTTCCTTAGTGTGTGTACTCCAGTTATGATCCATTCCTGTTTTTTTCTTCAAAAACTGCATCTAAAAAGCTGACCGTTCTCATGCCACCTTCTTGGCTCTACGTTTAAAATCCTACATTATGAGCGGCATGTATGAAATTTGGTGTGTAAACGCCAAATTTCATGCGCATAATGCTGGCATAGAATGCGCCTGATTTATGAACACACTCAACAGCGGGTCATGAATCAGGCGCATTCTAGTGCTTGTTACAACATTTCTGACTCAGGTATACCACTTTCAAAGTGGTATACCTGTTCCAGCAGTAATGCGCCTAGAAAGGCCGCAGTGGAGCTAGAAATCTATAGCTTCGCTACGGTTCTGCATGCTCCCCCAAATCAGTCGCATTACAAAGTGCTGCGCGCGTTCTGTAATGCGCCTGATAATGGCGTGCGGGACATTTAAACATGTAGCGAACGGGGCTGCGCCTGATATCGGGCTGGAAAAAATGCCAGATATCTGGCGTAGTCCCATTCATACATGCAGCCCTATGTTTTGACCATTGTACCAATAGCAGTGATGTTTAATCCAGTGTGGCTTCAGCAGTACAGGACTCACTGTTATATCAATAGTTTCTTTATCCTAATCCTGATTGTTACCACAACAATATAACAGGGCCTTAAAGAAGACATGTGCCTAGAGCTCACCAATGACATTACATTCTGGGGACTGACCTGTGGAGTTGATTATGGGGGTACACCATACATCTACTGTACATGTCTCATTCTATTTCTCTTAGCTCCATGTCTTCCATGCTAATTGTCCCACCAGGGGTTTCCCCTGTTCCCTTGAGGGCTAGTCCAAGCCTGCATGTGACATCTCCTGATATAGTTCTGAAGTAGCAATTCTGGAGCATCTTCTCTTATAACTCTGTGTTGTGCTGTCCCTTTCTTATTCCTTCTAGAAGTGTATTACTGAATCTCTCAGATTGGTGTTACCATTCCAGTTTTCAAAGGTGTATGTCCCTGCACACACTGACTCTGTCAGCTCTGATTGCACAATATCAGGCTCCCAATTGGTAACACCCAGTTGACAGATTCAGAAATTAATATCTAGGAGAAATTACAGAGGAACAGCACAACACAGGGGTATAAAAGAAGATGCTCCTCAAGAAACACTAGTAAAACAGATATGTCAGAAGACGCCACTCTCATTAGAGACAACTCCTTGCCTTTTAGAACACTCATAGCAATGGACTGATTTCCTCAAACACAACTTTTAATAGAAAGTGACCAGCAGTCAGATGTAGCTCTTGAGTCTTACAAGTCAGCTCTTCAATTTTTATAGAGGTAGATCCCGATTGGGTTACTTTCCTCTATAACATCCTAATGCTCTGACATGGGATGTTATACTGTAGATACCTTCATGAGATAACCCATTTAAGTTTTAATCACTAAATAGACCCACAGTCCCTGGTGAAAGGTCCAGTTTAATACATTATAAATTACCGACTTTTGATTTATTCTCTGCATTTTCCTCATTTAGACATTTAGCTTTAAGTTTCATTATACATAGGAAGTTGCCTTAATTACACTACAGAACAGTAGGCCACAACATACTGCAGCCTTGCTATGTGTTCGTGTAATGTATGCGTGAATGCTTACTTCACAGTGGCGTATTGTTTGGTTAAGACTCTACAATTGAGAATTACAAGTGACAGCCATAAGTGAATTAAAAGCAATGGAATGTTTACCAAGTTCAACGTAAATGATTGTCATATTGAAACAAAAATGACAGCTATTTTTAAAACTAATATTTTCATGCACTGGTTTCATTACTCCTATAAACATTTCCAACTAATTATTTCCTGCAGTGCCAAAATCAGTGTATAATAAAGGTATAGATACACAACAACCAGTGGAGACTGGGATATTAAGTGCATTAACAGCATTTAACATTTTTCTTCAAGAATTTTTTTTCTTCAGAATTCAATGAAGGGTAATTTATGGGGAGCACTGTATTATATTTTATTAATGCCCTTTCTTAAACAATGGCTTTTGGTGCAGGCTTGATTCAATGCTAAGCATTGTTTTAGAGCAGAGGTTTTTGATCTTAACATTATGCAGTAGTGTTGCATAATGAGGTAAGAAAATTCTCATGAATATAGCAAATGTGTTGCGTGCCATATAAGAATGCACTTAATCGTAGACAAAGATAGAAACAAAGGGCCACATGTATGAATCCCGCCGGGTCGGGGCGCACCTTTCCGCCACTTTTCCGGCGGAATCTGCGCCTGATTTATGTCGGGGCCGGGGCGCGCTCATACATAGCATGTAAAGTCCGCCACGCCTCGCCTGTGTTTTAGGCGCAGTGCGGGTCCGAGGCGCAGTGCGGCGCTGCGCCTAGGATTCGGCGCCGGAGGTAGTGTGGTCATACATGCGGTGAAAAGTCCGCCGCGCCTGACCAGTGTGTTAGGCGCAGTGCGGGGACCGAGGCCCAGTGCGGTGCTGCGCCTATGATTCGCCGCCGGAGGTAGCGCACTCATACATGAGGGGAAAAGTTCCCTGCGCCTCGCCAGTGTGTGTGGGGCACAGTTCGGGGACATGGGTGCAGTGCGGGACTTAGGCGCCGTGCGGGACTGCGCCGAAAAACAGTTCTGATGCGAGACAGGCTGGAACAGCGATGAAATCATTCCAGATTACGGTGCGAAGTATGAATCAAAAATCGCTTTATAAAGGCGTTAAACATTCGCAGCAAAAGAGCTGAAACCTAAAAAGAAAAAAAACATCACACAACATCCCTTTCCAATCGCCGAATTCAAGAATTAGGATATTGGAAATTGCCGAAATACATATTCACAATTCAGAAAAGCATTCTGATTGGTCGGCATAAACCGCCAATCAGAATAGAGTGACAGTGAACAATTTAAAACCTATGGGGAAGTTTAGTCCAATCAGAATCCACGGCCGGATAGTTCAAAATACAGTAACAATGCTGAAAAGAGCATTCGTTAGCCAAGGATCAATTTATTTGTTGCAACGAAAATAAATAAATAAACATGATTTTATTAATTAAATTTTTTTTTTTTTCGTTACCCCCAATATTATTATTTTTTTAAATATACACATCGGGCCCAAACTTCTGTAGTGTTATAATTTGATTTCGGCCATGTACAGTTTTAATTTCAGATTGCATTAGAAAACCCATAGGACGTCGCTCGCTCTCCCATTGGTCCAAATAACGGCACCTCTTTTAACTTAGCCAATCACAGAGCGCGCTCAGAATTTCTTTCCCCATAGAACTCTATGAGAAAGTAGCTCGCACTCTGATTGGCTAAGCTGGACGAGCCCCCGCCGCTTCAACCAATCAGCTCGTTTCTGCATTTTTTACTGTATTTTGAACTGATTGGTCAATTTTCTCCATAGGATATAATGGGACATTGTCGCTCATATTCTGATTGGTCAATTCTCCTCCATAGTTAAATGGGACATTGTCGCTCCTATTCTGATTGGCTGGTTTATGCCGACCAATGAAATAGCTATAAACAATTTGAATTACTGTATTTCCCGGCGATTCCCCTCTATTGCAATTCCCTATGTAGCGCCGTCTCGGCGACAAACGCGTTGTTCGGGTTTTTAACTGCTTTATTTGTAAAGAAGGTTCTGCTCTTTATCTGATAATGTTTTTACATTTAATAAAAATAATTTTTTGATGAATACTTCAATGCCGCCGGCGCTGAGTGCCGAGATTTCAGTGCGCCCATCTCTCCATAGACTACAATGGGACAAGTAGCTCGCGTTCTGATTGGGTGGAATAGGCAAGTACCCGCTAGCTCAGCCAATAAGCTCTTTTCTGTCTTTTTACTGTATTTTGAATTATCCCGCCGTGATTCTGATTGGTCTAAACTTCTCCATAGACTAGAATGGGGCTTTGTCGCTCCTATTCTGATTGGTCAATAACTCCCATAGGCTAGAATGGTCTCTGTCGCTCCTATTCTGATTGGCGAGCTAGCCAAGTCCCCGGTATCTAACCAATCAGCTCTTTTCAAGCATTTTTGCTGTATTTGAACTATCCGGCCGTGGATTCTGATTGGTCTAAACTTCCCCATAGGTTTTAATGGTTCACTGTCGCTCCTATTCTGATTGGCTGGCTTCTGCCGACCAATCAGAATAGCTTTCAGAATTAGAATTACTGTATTTCCCGGCAATTTCCAATATCATAATTCTTGATATTGCGCCGTTCTAGAGTTTTGGAAAGTGTTTTTTTTTTTAAGTATGTTTATTTTTTTACGTTCAGCTCTTTTCTGACACTGTTTTCCGCCTTTATAAAGGCGATTTTTTTGGAATCATACTCCATGCTGCACGGAGCAGAGCGCCGAGATTTCTGTCGCAATCTTCTATGTTTCCTCGCATGTTCGGATCCTGCTTCACGTTGCCTCTGCCGGAGCATTTAGACCAAAATAAACCAGGTCTGCCTGTCGGAGCTGCCGAGCGCTGCACTGCGCCTCGCTTTGCCAACTCGCGATCGTACATGCCTCGGAGTTTTCGAGCGTGCCGCGTCCTGCCCCGGAACCCCTACCCCGCGCCCACACTGCGCCCTCTGCCCGCCCCTTCATGCGGGGCGCAGCTGAAAGTGGCGAACACTGCGTCTAACACTGAATCCCCGCGTCCGACAGCGGGATTCGGGCTGGGAGGCGCAGAATACGCCAAAAAACAGGCGTAAAGCCCGATCATACATGTCGCCCAAAATCTATACACTGTAGACAAGTTCTAGATAAATAGACATGTATTTAGATAATAGATAGATAGTAATATAGATAGATAGATATTAGACAGATTGATAGGTAGATAGATAGATAGATAGATAGATAGATAGATAGATAGATAGATATTATATAGATAGGTAGATAGATAGATAGATAGATAGATAGATAGATAGGTTACTAGATAGATAGATACTATGTAGAAAGATAAATAGGCAGATTATGCATCAATAACATATACTGAGTAATACAAATTGAATTATTTTGAAAAAAGCTAGTAGTTAGATTTAAATTTCATGCTTTAATTTTGAGTATTTTTTGTCCCAGCTGGTGTTGCTGTATTTTTTTTTTTTTTTTAGATAGATACATACTAGATAGACAGAAAGGTACTAAATAGATAGAGTATAGGAAAAAAAGAGAAAAGAGCGCACAATAGTGAAGTATGAACAGGGCCTTAGTCCCGTGTATGTTGCCACCTTTTGTTTTTTTTTTTTTTCAAACGACAGCGGGATTTGCAATGCATAGTATCCTCTGAAGAAGTTGGTTTAATTCAAAAGCCCTACAGAAAGGGTCATATATAAAGTTTATTAATTATGCAAACAAAAAAACGGAACCTCAAATTAGTAATGGAGGGGGTTATATAAACACAGTCGGTCCGATTTACACAAATATGAATATAAAACTTCAAAATTAGTAATATTCTGGAATTTTTTTCTATGACACTACGGCAAACGAAATACAATTAACCCAAAAGTACAACTATACAGGTTCTAAATATTTTTATTGGCTTGCTTTTGCTTCATTATTTATACACTGTATAAAAACGCAAAATTAATTTTTGTTTGCAGAAAACCACGATCATGTCGGTATAAAAATATTGTTGGGGGTCAGCATGTTTGTTTTTTTCCCCATAAACCCAATAAAGCTTTTTTTTACACGTTAAAAATTTAATGTCCTGGATTGACTTCATTATCACCCATAGATCGCTGAGGGGAAAGAATCTGTGTAACAAGTAAAAATTTTTTAACAGACCCCGATACGCCAATTAGACTAGTATATGAACCGCTATTTTTGAATTCTTTTAAACCCTTTCTGAAAAAAAAGCAGGGGTTCCCAAACGAAACTGTTAAGTGTACAGTTTTTTTTCTATGAACCCTTCTTTTTTTAACATAAACACCCGAAAAAAAGGGGTTTTTTGACTTTTTATCCCCAAGAGCCCCATGTGTTTTTTTTTATCAGCTAAAAAATAAGATAGATGAAATAGATGAAGATAGATAATAAAGAAGAAGACAGAAGAAAGAAAAAAGACAGATAGTTTAATAATGTAATTTAATTTGAAAAGATTAATAGATAAACAATAATAATAAAATGAAAAGATAGATGATAGATAGTAATAGAAAAAAAATTAAAAAAAAAGAAAATTTTTAAAGAAAAAAATTTTTTAAAACCCAAAAAAAATCTAAAAAGGAGGAAAAAAAAAAATAAAAAAATAGTAATTATGCATCGAAACATAACTGTAGATAAAACAAATTTGAAGACAGAAAAATTGACAGACACAATTTAAAGGAATGTACACAAAAAAAAAAACAACTTTTTTAACTTGAAAAGCTGTATAGGCATTTTAAAAAAGTTTATGAATTAATTTGGTTAGGTTTTTTGGGCCAGTGGTGTTGCTGTTTTTTATTTTTTAGAAGAAAAATAATAAAAAAAGATAGATACTTATATATTTTTAGTTTGGCATTTCAGCATTTTTTTAGGGGGGCGTATTTTAAAGACTCATGGTCCCAGATGCAAAACTTCAGCTTCGGCTACCCTACCCCCAACAGCTGTGGCCCAAAATTTTTTCAACAGGTTCCCTACTTGACATGAGGGTTGTATGCGGTGTAGCGTGCTGCAGAAAATTATTTCCATCACATAGTTTATGCCACAATTGCTGAGGGCGCCCCCAGTAGGGAGGTAGGTGTATATAGGGCCCCTCAATAGTTAGGTAGGTGTACATAGGGTACCCAGTAGTTAGATAGGTGTACATTGGGCCCCCAATAAAAAAATAAAAAATAATGCTCATACTCACCTCTTCCCTGTTCTCCCTCTGAACTCTTTGTCGGGATCCCCTTTCGTCACTTCTTCCCAAGCTAGCAAAAGGCTGCCTCCATCTGACCCGGGGGCATTTTACCCTTCCCTTTCACCTCAGCGCCCCTGCCCCCGGCAGGGGGCCGGGATCCCTGCATCCGGGTCATGTGACCCATAAATAGCGGGCGAGGGGGGATAGGGGCCCCCTCTGGCAAAAGCCCGACCCAAAGCGACCTTGCTATGCCTGGTTTGTACAGGAATTAAGCCCCTTTTTCTTTTTTTTTCCAACACAAAAGCAGAAGATGATCAAAAAAAATAAAAAAAGGGCAACAGTAACTTGGATAAATAGCGAAAACGGGGAAATTTATGCTCGGCTGGTTCTAATCACAATATGGAATCCAAATTGAAAGCAACCAAGATTTGAAATCAAGGTTTGGTCAAAAAACTGCAGTAATGCTCTTCTCCCTTTCAGGTTTGGGGTTTACCAAATGGGTTTTAAAACCATATCCACCCCAGTTTACAATTAAAAATAGTGAATACAATACATACTGTCAGCATTGAACTTGTTTGACTTATGTTATGTTTGTAACCCCCTTGAATTCACCCCCCGGAACATGGCGCTCTAAAAATTAATATAATAAAAAAAAAAATTTGGGGATTTTCAATTAATCCACCCCCTCGGGGTTTAAGGAACTAAACATTACACCGAATGTTATATATTGCTCAGGTTGCTGAAACTTAGACCAGGCTAGATGAAACAAAACCAAAAGTATTACTGTCAAGTGCTCCACTCGGAAAAGCAAATGTATGCCATAAAAAGGGGAGTAGGTCCCGACTGGGTGGTCCCAGGGGGAAGGCAAAAAAAACTAAATGTCAGATCCTATCTTTAAGTCCTTTTGTGGGACTAATAAATACTATAAATTTGTTTAAAAAAAAATATGGTACAGTTTAAAACAAGAGTTAAAAACACAAAGCAAATCACCATTTAACCAATAAAAAAGGTTTTAATAAACAAACAAAAACCCTACACACATCTCTGCAATCATAACAAACATCTATAAAAAATATTGCACCTTGGGTATGTTCACAGGGGAATACATTTGAAAGCTAATAAATAGTAAACACATAGATCCCTAGATAGATAGATGATGATAGATGATAGATAATAGAAGAAAAATAATTATAAATACTATATTAATAGATAGGCAGAGTATGTGCTCTTTTTTTCAATTTTGGGGTCTTTGTGATTGATGATATTCCATCTTTTCAGATACGGTATTATTATTGATATTATGTTTGCTATTTATCACCATGCCTTATGCCTTTATGTTTGGGTAACCTTTTCAGTCACTGATATTATAATATAATATTGGAGGACATTTTGCTGAGTGGTGATTAAAGGGGCTCGTTAAGTTCAGATTTATTATTCATGTTTTGACAAATCTTTTTTGTCATTTGTCTATTTGTTAATAAAGTAAAATTTTATGAATTATTACGTTTGGTGTATCGTTTTGATAGGTAAATATATTTGCTGATTTGGGTTCACCAAATATATGACTAGAGTCGTTAGCCTTAATGGATATTATAGGTGTTGCATAAATAGAAAGATAGATAGAAAAAAGATAAAAAAAATAGAAAGAAAAAATAGATAGAAAAAGGTAGAAAAATAGAAAAAAAAAGGAAAAAAAAAGATAGGAGATAGATAGATAGATAGATAGAAGATAGAAAAAGATAGAAAAAAGATAGATAGATAGAAACAAAACAGCAAAAAAATCATCGGCATTAGTTGACACAATTATAATTTGCCATAGAAAATCAAGACTTAGGGCGATGATGTACAGACCCAAAAATCTGACAAATCACCCTTTTGCTGTCTAAGGGTTTTTGCTTAAAAAAAAGGGACGGGGCGTCGGCAGCGCTTAAACCCCTTGTTTTTTAAAAAAATGTTGTTTTATACAAAGGTTTTTCGTTAGTAGGTCAGATAATCACACTTATGGTAAGCCTTTCTAACATTCACTCCCCCATTTCAAATTATTAAGGTTCAAACCTAAACAAGCTAATTTTCCTTAAAGACTATGGGTTGTACAAAACCTTTATTAATTTATCTTTAGAATTCCCCCTACAATTTCACAAAACTTAAATTCTAAATTGCAATGCCAAAATGAGAGGGGTGGCTTTTGAATCTAATCATGGTACTGTAACCTTGGGAATGAAAACGTTTAGTGCACTATTAAACTTTTGACATTATAATAATTTGACACATGTTCTGGTAAAGCTGTGAATCATAGAGGGGAAAAAAAAAACCTTTTTATGGATTTAAAGCTTTCAAACTTCTTTACTGCTGTGCTATTACTTAAGAAAAGATGAAATTATGTCCTCACCTTTTTTTCTAAAACATTTCTAAATGTAACTTTTTTCTTCAGAAGCAAAGTATACATATGTGCTTTCATCTCTCATTCATGCCTGCATTCTCAACTGCATTAAAATTTCATTCACTTTGTGATCAATCATAGTGACATTTTGATCCTATGAGTACCAGACGCTGCAGATCCTCCATTAAGCTTCAGCCATCCCAGAAATCTCATGCTTACTTGCTGACCAAGTATTTTGGTTCCTTTGTCATTTGTTTCACTGGCTAACACCAAGCCAGCTTGGTCTTTAGTTATTATCATCTGTTTGCTCATGACTTCATTTAAGCTGGTTAGGCATGAAATGACTGCTGACTAGAAAATATGTTGTGCAATCAAAATCTATGAATAACAAACCCCCCCCCCCAAAAAAAAAAACAAAAAACAAAAAAAATAATTAAAGATGTTTTGAAATACGCATATTATCTATATATAAAATGATATCATACTTAAATTACAGATAAAAGGCGTTTAATAATACCCTTATTGGATATTCTCTACATCCAGTTGGCATGCCAAATAAGTTAATAAGTTGGAATGTAGAAATACTATTGTAGGGTGTACAACTACTCTGCTAGAGTATATATATATATTATATATATATATATATATATATATATATTATATATATATATATATATTTATATAATATATATATATACGGTGAAGGAAATAAGTATTTGATCCCTTGCTGTGATTTTGTAAGTTTGCCCACTGACGAAGACATGCTCAGTCTATAATTTTATGGGTAGGTTAAATTTAACATTGAGAATAAAAATATCCAAAATAAAATCCAGAAAATCACATTGTATAAATTATATACATTTATTTGCATTTTGCTGAGATAAATAAGTATTTGATCCCCTACCAACAATAAAAGTTCTGGCTCCTACAGACCAGTTAGACTCCTAATCAACTCGTTACCTGTATTAAAGACAGCTGTCTTAAATAGTCACCATTATAAAAGACTCCTGTCCACAGACTCAATTAATCAGTCAGACTCTAACCACTACAACATAGGAAAGACCAAAGAACTTTCTAAGGATGTCAGGGACAAGATCATAGACCCGCACAGAGCTGGAATGAGCTACAAAACCATAAGTAAGTTGCTGGATGAGAAGGAGACAACTGTTGGTGCAATAGTAAGAAAATGGAAGAAATAGAAAATGCCTGTCAATCGACATCGACCTGGGGCACCATGCAAAATCTCACTTGCTAATGATCTCAAGGCAGCTGGGCCCACAGTCACCAAAAAAAACATTGGTAAAAACACATTACGCCATAATGGTTTAAATTCCTGCAGTGCCTGCAAGGTCCCCCTGCTCAAGAAGGCAAATGTGCAGGCCAGTCTGAAGTTTGCCAATGAACACCTGGATAAATCTGTCAGTGATTGGGAGAAGGTGCTGTGGTCAAATGAGACAAAAATTGAGCTCTTTGACTTTTACTCAACTCGCCGTTTTTTGGAGGAAGAAAAATGCTGTCTATGACCCAAAGAACACCGTCCCACTGTCAAGCATGGAGGCGGAAACATTATGTTTTGGGGGGTGTTTCTCTGCTAAGGGCCCAGGACTACTTTACCGCATCAATGGGAGAATGGAAGGAGCTATATATTGTAAAATCCTGAGTGATAATCTCCTTCTCTGCACCAGGACATTAAAAATGGGTTGTGGCTGCGTCTTTCAGCAAGACAATGACCTAAAACATACAGCCAAGGCAATAAAGAAGTGTCTCAAAAAGAAGCACATAAAGGTCATGGAGTGACCTAGCCAGTCTCCATACCTTAATCCCATTAAAAAAAAAAAAACTTATGGAGGGAGTTGAAGCTCCGAGTTGCCAAGCGACAGCCTCAAAATGATTAGAGATGATCTGCAAAGAGGAGTGGACCAAAATTCCTCCTGACATACGCACAAACCTCATCATCAATTACAAAAAACGTCTGACTGTTGTGCCTTCCATCAAGGGTTTTGCCACCAAGTATTAAGTCTTGTTTGTCAGAGGGATCAAATACTTATTTCTGTCAGCAAAATGCAAATAAATTTATATAATTTATACAGTACAATGTGATTTTCTCGATTTGATTTTTGATATTCTATTAATGTTAAAATTAACCTATCCTTAAAATTATAGACTGTTTGTCAGTGGGCAAACTTACAAAATACAAAGGGATCAAATAATTATTTCCCTCACTGTAATATATAATATTATATATATATTATATTATTATTTAATATATATATATATATATAAATTATAATTAATAATAATATCTATATAGTTATATATCAGTGATAAGATAGATAGATAGATAGATAGATAGATAGATAGATAGATAGATAGATATGCGGTGAAGGAAATAAGTATTTGATCCCTTGCTGATTTTGTAAGTTTATATATTACTGCTGTATACATGATATGTATGTCTGTACATATAGTATTATTTATGTATGTACATTATTTTTAGATATTGGTGCTTTAAAGGACGATTCAGTTTTTTTTTTCCTGTACTTCATTACAAATTACTTTTTAGTGTCAGTAATTTTGCTCACCTGCAGCTTGCACCAAAACAGGAGGCTGGCATGGGACTCTAGGGAGAAGAAGGGAGAGACTGCAGGCAAACTAGGGCCTGCATTGCTATCTTTATATAAATGTTATTGACCAACCAATAATTATATAGAATTTATCACAGCTAGCAGTTTAGTATTGGGTTTTCTCCTCTCCCCAGTTGCAGTCATTCATAAATAAATCATCAGGCTAGGTAATTTTTATAAATGCATGTATTATTCAAAAATAATTGTATTTTCTAATATCACCACTTCTGATTGGTAAGGTCAGGAAATGGCACATGACCTCTGGCTGCAGGACTTAAAATGAGAATGGATGGAACAGCACTGGAACAGAGATGAGGAAGGCTGAGACAACAGGTGACCATCTATGGAGCCTACCAGTGCCTGCAAGTAGAGGGGCTCAAGTATGGAGCGGGTTCAGAAAGTGAATGTAGAAGCAGTGTGGGAGGTAGCATACTGTCAGATGAGCAGCATCCCAGTGCATTAACGAGAAAAGAGGGAGAAACTGTACAGGGCTGTCCCCACTCTTCAGCACACTGCCAGCAGCTCTTCAAGATAGGGCAGTTCAGTGTCAGACTGGGGTGTCTGAGGCCCACAGGTGGAGTTGATTCTAGAGGTCCACCAGTTGAGTTGTTTATGGGCCCATTGGTTAAGCTTATTTTAGGTGCCCACCCTACAGATATTGTAAGCAACTGTACATGTCTCAAATACTATGCTTCTTGCTTTTTGCCTCTCTTTCTCTGCTTTTCTGCCTCTCCAAGGATGCATATGCAGTTAAAAAAACAACTTCAGGTTTGCCCTGCTGAGGTGTCTACGGGGGTTTACTTTGTTTCCCTGTAGGCCAGTCCAAGTTTGGGTAAGTGTATTTTTCCTGAGTTTGGTAGTGGAAAAGGTGGATTTAGAGAGGAGGGAAGTAGTTGATGGGGGGGGGGGGAGTTTTACGTGGTGAGGGGAGCGGGGTTTAGAGTGGGGGAAAGGAGTTGGTGTGGGGAATGAGTGGAGAGAGAGTTTTAGAGTTTTAGAGTAGGGGAAGAGAGGGTTTGGTTGAGGGGAAGTTAGAAGTGCGGAGGTTAAGGTGAGGGAGTTGGATAGAGGTGGGAGGTTTCAGAGGGAAAAGGTAGGAGTGGGCTAAGCTTTTTTGTGTGCCTGCTGTGGGGGATGTCACCAAGCTTTCCAGACATTTTGATAGCCAATTCAGCATCGGAGAAAGCTGGGTAACAATACCTCACAGCAGACTACAATGAGAAAGCAGATTGCTGTGGAGGGTGAACTGTCACCCCTAACATAAGATACCTGTTTAGCCTATTATATGTTAGTGTAGTCTTTCTGTATTTTTACAGTTTTCCCTTATGCCGTATTCAATGAAATATGTTGGACAGGGCCGTCTCTTCCATTGGGCCAGGTAGGCCATTGCCCGGGGGGCCCCACGATCTCAGGGGGCCCTCCCGGGCAGCCGCCTACCCTGCCCAGTGGAGCGACAGCCGGGATTCGGGCCGCAGCGCCGGCTCGGAGCGTCGCCGCAGGAGGCTGGGGTTTCCCCCTGGCGGGCCCCGAGTACCGGCGCCGGCCTGTGGCGCAGGTCCCCCTTCATCCCACGGCTGCATGGCCGGGTCACAGACCCAGCCATGTAGCCATCACGGCCGCCGCCTGCACCGCGCGGTGCGGGCAGCAGCCGAGGCTGAACATCTGGGATCTATTGATCCCGTCTGTTCAGCTCCCAGGAGGCCGCGGGGCAGGCGCGCGATTTGATGACGTCATCGCGCGCCCGCTCCGCGGCCCTGCAGTCTGCTGTGAACGGCCACAGGCTCCGGACGAGGAGAAGAGGAGGGAAATCAGGTGAGTAAGATTTTTATTTTATTTTTTAAAACTACTGCCCTGCCTGCCCATATACACTGCCCTGCCTGCCCATATACCCTGCCCTGCCTGCCCATATACCCTGCCCTGCCTGCCCATATACCCTGCCCTGCCTGGCCATATACCCTGCCCTGCCTGCCCATATACCCTGCCCTGCCTGCCCATATACCCTGCCCTGCCTGCCCATATACCCTGCCCTGCCTGGCCATATACCCTGCCCTGCCTGCCCATATACACTGCCCTGCCTGGCTATATACCCTGCCCTGCCTGCCCATATACACTGCCCTGCCTGGCTATATACACTGCCCTGCCTGCCCATATACCCTGCCCTGCCTGCCCATATACACTGCCCTGCCTGCCCATATACCCTGCCCTGCCTGCCCATATACCCTGCCCTGCCTGCCCATATACCCTGCCCTGCCTGGCCATATACCTGCCCTGCCTGCCCATATACACTGCCCTGCCTGCCCATATACACTGCCCTGCCTGGCTATATACACTGCCCTGCCTGCCCATATACACTGCCCTGCCTGCCCATATACACTGCCCTGCCTGGCTATATACACTGCCCTGCCTGCCCATATACACTGCCCTGCCTGCCCATATACCCTGCCCTGCCTGGCTATATACCCTGCCTGCCCATATACCCTGCCCTGCCTGCCCATATACCCTGCCTGCCCATATACCCTGCCCTGCCTGCCCATATACCCTGCCTGCCCATATACCCTGCCCTGCCTGCCCATATACACTGCCCTGCCTGGCCATATACACTGCCCTGCCTGGCCATATACACTGCCCTGCCTGCCCATATACACTGCCCTGCCTGGCCATATACCCTGCCCTGCCTGCCCATATACACTGCCCTGCCTGGCTATATACACTGCCCTGCCTGCCCATATACACTGCCCTGCCTGCCCATATACCCTGCCCTGCCTGCCCATATACCCTGCCCTGCCTGCCCATATACACTGCCCTACCTGCCCATATACCCTGCCCTACCTGCCCATATACACTGCCCTGCCTGGCTATATACACTGCCCTGCCTGCCCATATACACTGCCCTGCCTGGCCGTATACACTGCCCTGCCTGCCCGTATACACTGCCCTGCCTGGCTATATACCTCCCCTGCCTGCCCATATACCTGCCCTGCCTGGCTATATACCTGCCCTGCCTGGCCATAAACTGCCCTGCCTGGCGATAAACTGCCCCTGCCTGCCCATAAACTGCCCCTGCCTGCCCATAAACTGCCCCTGCCTGGCTATATACACTGCCCCTGCCTGGCTATATACACTGCCCCTGCCTAGCTATATACACTGCCCTGCCTGGCTATATACCTGCCCTGCCTGCCCATATACTGCCCCTGCCTGCCCATATACTGCCCTGCCTGGCTATATATCGGTCCTGCCTGGCTATATACCGGCCCTGCCTGCCCTAATTACTGGCCCTGCCTGCCCTAATTACTAAGATGTTTTTGAGTTACATTCTGCAGGGACGAGTGGCGGCCGGGAGAAGTGGTTATGGCGGAAAGGAAAAGGGAAAAAGAACGATTCAGAGAACGACTAAAAAAAGACAGGACGTCTCCGGTGAGTCCCTGGTGTCAGGGGTTATTTTACTACTATATTCGATTATTGCTGTGGTCTCTGTCATGTAATAGTGACCTGAAACTGGTAATGTTTATATTTGTTTCTTTGAGTATTTTTTTTTTTTTGGGTGGGGGGGGGGGGGGGGTTTGTTAGGGTGGGAGGGGAGGTGGGGGGGGAGGGGGCAGGCCCCAGTACACCTCTCTGCCCAGGGGCCCATAGTGCTGTTAAGACGGCCCTGATGTTGGACGAACGTTAGATCCATTACCTAAATAAAATGGTCAATGAGGGTTGGTGTCAGGGAATGTTTATTTAAATAAGGTGTTTTCTTCAGTTGTGCCTCTCCATTACTATCACTAGGGCTTGGAATCAGCCAGTGGTGTTACTTGTCATGCAAGGCTGACACTATCCCCCTCTCACTATTACCCCAGTACCCAACGCGCTAGGGGTACTGGGAAGAGCTGAGTTACCATCAAGGAATGGAGCCGGCTCTGTTCCCAGCTTTTTAAATCTTCAGATGCTGCGGCAATTGCAGCCGGGGGTTCTAAAGTAATGAGAAACGGTGCTGCGTACCATTTCTCCCTCAGACCATGGGATGCCGATCGGTTAACATGGCAGCTGGATGCCTTTTGAAGGCTTCCATCGCCAAAATGTATGCAATTCTAACAATTCCTGCCCAATGTAGGAAGTGCTAGGACCGCCATCTTTGAACACCTTTCTGCAATGTTTACAGAAAGCAGAAGGGTGTACTAAATATCATGCCCCATAGTGGTCAAGTAGGTTTTTGCTGTTTCCCAGTCATAGAAGACGTCACTGGATGTAACTGCACTATAATCACTTATATTTCTACAGAGCAACAGAGTACAACTTATATCTGATATCTACCCCTATACAATCACTACATGGCAAGAATATTGGTAGTAGTGGCAGAACAATAATGTTTTATATTCAGGAGCAGTGTGGTGGTATTATTCAGTCACTATGTGGTGGTGATATGTGGTCATGAGGTGGCGGTGTTATTTGGTCTTTTTATAGTGGTATCATCATAATATTGTTATTGGTATACTGGTTTGTGCAGGAACAAAATGGTGATAATATGTATTGCTTCCATAGTGGCATTAAGTGATAACATTATTTAGAGGCATCATTCATAAAACATTGTCTTTATAGCTATTTATATGTATTTTAGTATATACAATATATAAGGCAGCATATGTCAATTTTGTTGAGGGGAGTGGCGGGGGAAGGGTGGTGTCAAACTCCTAAACTTCCTCTAGTGGCAGCTGCAGGAGATCAAATTTTAGCATTTAACTTTATGATTATGTAGTCAGGTTGGGCTTCTGTAAAAGAAGAAGTAGTCCACAATTGTTCGAAAAAGACAATATTTGGCACAAAACGTTAGACCTCTTTAGATTTAAAAAAAAAGTTGTGTAAGGGTGCATATTCAAGCCTATATGCACAAAAAGAGGCAAGACCAAATTCAAAAATATATCAATATGCTTAGCAATAATTAAAACATTTTAGGTTTACTAAGTGGTACACGCAAAACATAGGCTGCATTCACACATGCAATTTTTGTGCAGTTTTTAGCCAAAGCCAAGAGTGGATCCTAAAAAACAGAGAAGAAATAAAGTAAAAATATAAGGGAAAGGCTTGTACGTTTCATCTTTTCTATACCCATGCAGTTAATGCAGTTTTCTTTATAATATTTTTCCTTTATATTTCCCACTCCATCATGACTTACTCCTGACTTTAGCTTATTGCAGTTTGTTTTAACCTGGCCATAAACATTTGACGAGATTGATTGTAAAGCTATTTTTCCATGGTAAATTTGGGGCCTTGGACCAAATTAGTTGCCCAAAGGGTGAGCTTTTAAAAATTTGAAAGATAAGGAGGGTCAGCCGGGGGCCGGGAGGAGGGAAAAGCAGGGTTTGGGGGTTTCCCCTTAGGGGCCTCTTTTCCTTTTTCCCAAAGGGGCGGGGACGGGGCCCCCCCCCCTCTGGGCTCCGGGGCCGTTTCCATGGGCCGGAGAAACCGACGGGCCCCTCCCGGGCCCTTCGTGAGGGCGTCCGCGGGAAACGCCCTTCAGTGAGGGCTTTGGAGAAGAGAGCGAGCGTTCCATGCCCCGAAGACAGTGTCGGACCAGTCCCTGGAGGATCTTTGGAAATCCTCCCCCCCAAGGCCACGGTTTGACACAGCAAGGGCTCCCGGGGTCCTCATTTTGTTGGGGACCCATTTGCACCCCCGGGCGGTCAGCTGGGAAACGTCGCGATAAAGGGGATGTCATCGCGAGGGCTTTTTCCCCTCAGCGCCAGCCAGTCATTGGCCTTTGTTCCGGGGAAAGCTGCGGGCCCGGGGGCCCGCCCCGGCGTCCCCAAATGTGATGAGTTGCCAATGTGCGCAGAAGGGGCATTCGGCCGGGGGGGGAGGAAAGGGGTTTGGGGGTATTTAAAAGGGTTTTTTTTAAGTCCCCTGACGGGCCTCTTATCCCTGCCTAAAGTCCCCCCCATATTTCCCTGTCAGTCCCCCTTATATATCCCTGCCTGCCGGGAGTGCCCCTTTTATATCCCTCCCTTCAGTCCCCCCTTTATTTCCCTGTGCCAGAGTCCCCTTTATATATGCCTGCCTCAGGGGCCCCTATTTAACCTGCCTGCCGGGTTTCCCCCTTTTAATTTTGCCTCCCCTCAGTGCCCCTTTTTTATACCTGCCTTTCCCAAGATTTGCCCCTTTATTTGGGCCTGCCTCAGTCCCCCTTTTTTATTGCCTGGGGGGGGCCCCTATATTTCCCTCTCCCCTTTTGCCCCTTTTCCCTATATTGCCTCCCTTGTGCCCCTTATATGAGGGCCTCTGGGCTCCCCTTTTTTTGGGATAAATCCTGCTTTTTGTGCCCCCTATATCCCTCCCTGTGTGCCCCCTTATCCCTGCCTGTTTTGCCCCCTATTTTCCCTGCCTCTTCCCCCCCTTACATATCCCTCCCTTGCCAGAGTGCCCTAATATCCCCGGGCCTTTCAGGGGCCCCCTATTTAAAACCTGTCCCGAGTCCCCCCCTATAAAATGCCGGGCCTCAGGCCCTTTATATATCCCTTTGCGGTTTTGCCCCTATATATGCCTGCCTGTGTCCCCCTTTATATGCCTGCCTCTGTCCCAACCTATATATCCCGGCCTCTGTGCCCCCTATTTTATCCCCTCCCTTTTTTTGTGCCCCCTATGGGGGCCTGCCTTTTGTCCCCCTTTTTTGTCTCCCTTTGGTGTCCCCCCTTATATCCCTCCCTCTGGGGCCCCTATATATCCCTCCCTTTGCCAAGGGGCCCCTTTTTTTGGCCTGCCGCAGGGCCCATTTTTTTATCCTCCCCTGGGTCCCCCTTATATTTTCCTGCCTCGTGCCCCTATTTAACCCTCCCCTCAGGCCCCTTTTTTCCCGGGTTTTGGTTCACAATTTTTGCCGGCCTCTTTTCCCCCCCCTTTTTTATACCTGCTTTTTTGTCCCCTTCTATATCCCTGCCTGGTGCCCCAAAATATGCCTCCCGGGTTTTGCCCCCTATACAGGGGGGGGGCTGGGTATGTTTGTTCGGGGCAAAAAACCCCCGGGACCGATCCCTTTTTGCCCGAGTTTGAGCGTCCGGTTTTTAAAGGGTCTTTTTATTTGTAAATTTTTGGCCGACAAGCTTTTTTCCACTGTGGGGGGGTTCCCCGGGAGAAAACCAACAGTTCAGAACGCAGAGCAAATGTGGGGCGGGAAGGGGGGGGGGGGCAAACTGACCGGTTTGACAGGAGGGAGGGGGGGGCGCGCCTGCTAACACTTGAAGGGATAAAAAGGCGGGACGGCGCTGTCCAGAGAGGCTCCCCCCCCTGCTGTGCCCCAAATCCGGGGCCCAGCCCAAGCAAAAAGGTGAGGGGAGCCTCGTGTCCGAAAAATAATTCTAAGTAGTGAAATTAAGGGGAGGAGACAAAATAATGTTCCTAAATGTGAACTGTACTGAATGGGGTTGGTTTTGCTTTGGGGTTGTAGGTTATTGTTTTTTATGTGTATACATGTGTGTATGTGTTTGTATTGTTGTCTGTGTGTTTTTTTAAATATGTTTTATAGTGTTTTTGTGTTGTTTAAAATTTTTGGGCTCTGTGTTTGTTTTGTCTTTGTTTTAGGGTTATGGGTTTATGGGGTTGTTTTGGGGGGGTTAAACCCCAATATTAAAAATATCCCCCATCCATCGGGTTAAAAACATAACCCTTCCCTGTGTTTTCCCATGGGCCCTATTTTCACTCGGTGTTTTGTGATGTGTACAGTACGCCCCGCAATAACCGTGTGTTTGAGGAGGCTCGCGGGATCAGCAAAAATTTTCCGAAGCAAGGTGTGTTGTGGGGGAGGGGGGGGGGTTTTAACAGCCCCCCGGGGGCCCTTTTAATAGACATGCATTGACATGTCACTTATCTCCCTATGAATACAAAAAAACCCGTATTGTACGCATGGGGGGAGGACGTGTAATCCTAGTTCTTTTTTGAGAATATGGATTCCCGGGCAATTACCCCATGAAAAATTTCCTTGGGGACTTTTAAATACAAACTGATGAAAAATTATTTTGAATATAATTTTTTTACTTGTCTTTAAAGGTCGGGGTTTTTGGGTTTTTATGTTTTTTGTGTGCATTTCAGGCAAAGGGGTTTTTTAAACATTTGCAAAAAATTCACGGGGCGCTTTTTCTTTGGCGAAATTTTGCCTTCGAATACTTTAAAACTTGCGCAAACACAATTGGGCTCGTTCCACGGTTATTTGGGCAGGGGATTGGGCCGTACTCCGGCCGGATTTGGGGCGCGGCTTAAGGTGCCTTTCCCCCCGGGTCTTTAAGGGGTTCCCAAAATTTGTTTAAAATGGGCAGTGGTTTCCCGTGCCCCTCCCCGCCCGGCAAATTTCCGCCCCCGGGGGGGGGAAAAACTGACAAGGAAAATTTTTACGGCGTTTACGGCCTTTTAAACTTTTGTTTGGGTCTGTGGGGGGGGGGAAAGGGTCCCCCCGCGGGGCCCCGGCCCCCCCGCCCCCCCCCGCCTTATTCAGGGGCGGATTTGTGAGCCCCATACGGCTCACAAAACCCGTTGGGGAATAACCCGTGGGGCCCGGGGCCTTACTGAAATTCATAGTTTACAGGAGTTTAAAATTACATTCTTCTCTCCCGTGCGTACAAAACATATATTGCCCCGGGGGAGGAGAAGTGACATGTCATTTCCTTCGCGGCTCGGGATAGTGGGGGGTTTGAAAAGGGGCCGGCCCCCCTTTTTTGCTTGGAAAGAAGCCCCTAAACACCCATTTATTTCCCAAAACAAACGGGGTTACTGCCCAAAAGGGTATGTTCCCCCAGTTTTAGTGGCACGGACCGTGCACACCCTTTACGCGCTTTTGGGGAATTTCCCGTGCTCTCAGGTTTTTTTTTTTAAGCAGGCCCCGGGGGCCACCCCTCCTTCCATTTTAATTTCCCCCCTGAAAGAAGGGGGTTGGTCATTATTTTTATGGGGGGGTTTTTTGTGCAGGGAAAAACAGCGTAATCATGGGTGCCCCCACCGCTATGTTTTTTTCCTATTTGTGGGGCAAAACTTTGGCGAATCCCCAAAACCCCGTTACCCCCAAAAATTCGATGGCTTTTTAAAATTTAACAAATTTTTGGGTGGTCTTTGGGGGTTTTATTATTTCTTTTAAAAGGATGTACGGGCCAATTTTTTTTGGGTAACTCTAGTTTGTCCTGAGAGAAAGTTTCCCTTTTCCCTTGGGGGGAAAATTAAATTTTTGGGGGGAGTTCAAAAGGGGATGTTTTGGCCCACAGTTTTTTCTCTTTTAAAAAACACTTTGCCCGGTTCATGGGGCAAAAAAAAAGCTTTTTGTAAAAACCCCCCCCCTTTGGGGCAAAATTAAACCCACGGGGCCCGGGGCCCCCGGATTTTTTGGGGTTGGGGACCCAAAAAAAACCGCCCCCTTTTTGGCCCTCCTGGTTGCCCCTTTTCCTTGAATTTATAAACCTGCCCGGGCTTTAAAGTGCCCCCCCTATATATGCCTGCCCTTTTTCCGGTGGGCCCCCCTATATACTGCCGGGGCCCCCAAGGGGTTGCCCCCTTTTTATGCCTCCCCTCGTGCCCCTTTTAATATTCCCCTCCCTTGTGTCCCCCCTTATATATCCCTGCCTGGTGGGCCCCCAAATTTATTTTGCCGGCCTTTTTTGTGCCCCCTTTATATCCCCTCCCTTGTGTCCCCCCTATTTTTGGGGGGCCTTTTTGGCCCCCTTTTTATATATGTTTTGCCTTGCCCCCCCTATATATTTTGGGGCCCCTTAAGTCCCCTTTTAATTTTTTATCCTTTTTTGGTGCCAAAACTATATATATGCCTCCCTTTGGTGCCCTATTTCCTTTTGTCCCTTTTTCCTATATATCCCTCCCTTTTTTCCCCCCTATTTACCGTGGGCCCCCCCTTTATCCCGGCCTTGGGCAAATTAAAATTTAAAAAAACCCTGCGGGGGTTGCCCCTTATATCCTTCCTGGGCCCCCTATTTTAACCTCCCTTTTTGGGGCCCCCCCGTATATAGGGCCGGGGCCCCTTTCTTTCTGTGTGGGCCCCTATATTTTTTCCTTTTGGTCCCCTTTATTTTTATAGCGGGTTGGGCCCCAATATTTTTTCCCTGTTGTAAAAATTTATTTTTTCCGGGCCTTTGGGGCCCTTTTTACCTGTTTTGGGGGTTTGTTCCCTAATAAAACCTGAAAATGGGGTTTTTCCCTTTTATTTTGTAAATTTTTCCTGCCGGGGGGGGCCCCTTTTATTATAAAAAGGGGGCCGGGAAAAGGGGGCCCTTATTTTTCCTCCGGGGACTTTGCCCCCTAATAAAAACAGGGGGAAAAAAAGGGAAAGGCCCCTTTATAAAAAATTTTTACCCAAAAATTTTAACCGGCCTTAAGAGGCCCCTTAAAACCTATTTTCCCCTTTGGCCTGGGGAAAAAGACCCCTAATTATTAAAATTTAAAAACCCGGGGGGGGCTTGGCGTAAACCCCTAAATTTTTTTGTTGAAAAAAAGGGCTCAAATCCTAATACCCCTTTGGGGGAGGAAAAAGGGGAATCATCTTAAATTAAGGCCTAAATGGGGGTTTTGGCCCATAATTTTATTGTTAACTCAGGGGACCTATAAGCTTACTATTTGGGGAAGGGGCGGTTTTTATATGTTTTAAGGGGGGAAAAACTTTTTTTTCCCTTTTTGGGTTTAATTTGGAGGAGGCTTTTTAAAACCTTTTCAAACTGAGGGGATTTAAACTGAAAAGTGGGTTGTGGAAATTTGAGGTTTCCTAAGGATTTTTGGTTTTAAAAATCTAAGGGGGGGTTTATTTTGCCGGGTCCCCAATTTCCGGGCATGAAAAGGTTTGAAAAAACCCGGAAATGGTCCGGGGGAAAAGGGAAAAAATTTTGAAACCCCCCACCCCCTAAACGGAAAAAGGGGAGGTTTCCTCCTTTTGGACCCAAAAGGGGAAAACCTGGCCCAGTGGTAACCCTTTTTAAAAATTTTTCCATTTTTACGTCTAACATAAAAATTAAGTATTTTATTAAATAAAGGGTCCCCCGGTTTTTTTTTGGGGGCCCCTTTTCCTAAAGGGGAATTGGGGTTTAGAATTTTCGGAAAATTTGGTTTTGAAAGGGGATATTCAAAGTTTGGGGTTTTTTCGGTTGAACCGGTTTTTCCTTTTGATTTGAAAAAATTTGGGCTCCCTTAGGGCCCCCTTTTCCGAAAAATGGGGGGCAAAATTCTGGGGGGTTTTAGGGGGAAAAAAGCCTGGGCATAAAAAATTTCCCAAGAAAAAAGGCCCCAATCAAAATGGGGGAAAATTCCCGGGGGGAAGGTTTCAGCACTCCTTTAAGTGGGGCCCGGGACGGTTTGGGAAAAGTTAATTTAACGTCTTCATTGTATTAAAAAATTGGGGGGGCTTGGACGACCCCTTGTTATGGTTTTAACCCTTTCCGGGAAAAGGAAATAATTTTTTTAAATAAAAAACCATTTTTTTGGGTTTTTTTGGTTTCCCCGGGGAAAAAGGTTGCTTTGGGGGACTGCTTTTCTTAAAAAATTCTTTTTTGGGAATTTTTGTGGGGGTTAATTAACAAATTTTCCCGGGGGTGGGGTCAGGTTGCAGCTCAATCTTGTTTTGATTGCTCAAATTTTTTTTGGGAATTTCCAAAGGGTTTTAAAAACCCTTTTTCCCTGTTGTTTATTCCATTTAAAAAAAAAAAACCTTTTTTTCATTTAAAAAAATTTTTCCTTTTTCTTTTTGGGTTTTTTGCCCTAAAAAATCTTTTTTGGCCCCCAAATTTTTTACTTTTCCGGGGGGTTAATTAAGCGTTGTTCTGCTGCTGTGGGGGTTTAAAAGAAAACTTTTTTATTTCCCCGGCCAAAAAATTTTACATTTTTCTTTTAGCATAATTCACAAGCAAAGGGTTTAAAATTTTCAATTTTCCCCCTTTCTTTTTTTGTGTACCCCGTAAAAAAAACGCCATTTTTAAAAAACGCTACAAAGCTTTTGGTTTTTTTTGGCTCAATTTTTTTTGCCCCAATTTTACACCCGGGGGGAAATTTAAGCGTTGTTCTGCTGCTGTGGGGACTAAAAGAAACCATTTATTTCCCCCGCCAAAAAAAAAAATTTTTTCCCTTTAGCAAAATTTCAAAAGGGAAAGGGTTTTAATTAAAAAATTTTTTTTTATTGTTTTAGCTTTAAAAATAACACCATTGTAAAAGTAAAAAAGCTGTTTTTTTGGGTGTTTAAATTCTTTTGCACCAATTTATACCGGGGGGTTAAAATTAAAGGGCGTTGTTTGCTGCTGTGGTGACAAAAAAAAAAACTTTTTAATTTCCCGCCAAAAAAAAAATTTTTTCCCTTTGTAGAAAAATTTTACAAGCGGGGGTTTAAATTTTAATAAGTTTTCCTTTGGGTTGTTTTTGGGAAAAAAAAAACCCCGCCATTGAAACCGTTTCCAAAGCTTGTTTTTTTTTGGTTGTAAAATTCTTTTGGGGCAATTTTACATCCGGGGGTTTAAAATTAAAGGGTTGTTCTGGCTGTGGTGACTAAAAAAAACCCGTTTTTTCACCGAAAAAAATTAAATTTTTCCTGTAGCTTTAATTTTAACAAGGAAGGTTAATTAAAAGTTTTTTTTGTTGTGTAGGTAAAAAACACCCCTTTGAAACACGCAAAAAAAAGTCGTTTTTTTTTGGTTGCTAAATTTTTTTGGCAAATTTACTTCCGGGGTTAATTAAGCGTTGTTTCTGTTTTTGTGGGGGCAAAATTTTTTAAAGTTTTTCACCGCCCCCAAAAATACATTTTTCTTGTAGCAAAATTTCCCAAGGGAAAAAGGGTTTACATTTTTTTTTTGTTGTGTAGGGGGTAAAATAAAACCCCATTGTAAATTGCTACAAAGTGGTATTTTTTGGGCCCTCTAAAATTTTTTTTTGCGTTTTTTTAAACATCCCGGGGTTAAAATTAAAGCGTTTGTTCTGCGCTTTGGGGGACTAAAAAAAAAAATTTTAATTTCACCGCCAAAAAAAAAATTTTTTCCCTGGGCATAATTCACAAGGGGAAGGTTTTTTAATTTTTTTCCCTTGTTTTTTGGGGTTGTTAAAAAACAGCCATTGTAACACGAAAACAAAGTCTTTAGTTTTTGGTGCAAAAATTTTTTGCGCAATTTACACCCCGGGGTTAATAAGCGTTGACCCTGCTGCTTTGGTGACAAAAAAAAAAACGTTTTTTTTTCCACCGAAAAAAAAATACTTTTTTTCCTGTAGCATAATTCAAAAGCAAAAGGTTAATTACAATTTTTTCTCTTGTTGTGTAGGGTAAAATACACCCCAATTGTAAACACGCTTACAAAGGGGGGTTTAGGTTTTTTTTTGGGTGCTAAATTTTTTTGCGCAATTTACACCCAAGTTTTAAAATAGGGGTTTTTTCGGCAGTTTTTACTCAGTAAAAAAAACTTTGTTTTTCACCCCCCAAAAGAAAAAAATTTTGTAGCATAATTAAAATCCCGGGTTTAAATTTTAAGGGCCTGTTTTTTGCTTTTTTTTATTCAGAAAAATTTCACGGGTTTTTTTTAACGGGGCACATAAAAAAGTTTTTTTTTCCCTCCCTATTTGGGGGAGCGCAATTTTTACCCAGGGGTTTCCCCCAAAAGTTTTGTTACGGGGTTCCCTTTTGGGGTCAAATACAGGGTGGGGGTTATTTATAATTTTACAAATATCTTCTTTAAACATTTGTTGTACTTTTTTAGAACAAACAGTATGTCAGACAGGAGGTGGGGGAGGCTCTTCCCTGCGAGTGGCAGAGGCACAAACATTCGGACCCAAAGGGCGCAGCCCCCAGCAAGGGGGGTCGCCAAACAGGGGGTACTCGGTGAGGCCCCAATGCGCTTTTCATCTAGCGGCCGTTTTTACTGGGCTAGCAACCCAAAAGGGTTCTTGATTTTGGGTTTACTAAGGGATCCACTTCCTCCCAGATTGGGCATTGACAAACCCCCCAAGGTCGGGGGTTTGGGAAAGTTCCCGGGCAAACCCTTTTTTTTGGGATTTGGCCCCCGGGGGCGGGGTCAGGGCCCTCAATTGGGGGTCAAAACCCCTCTGTCCCCCCGGGGTTTCCCCCAGCCCCGAGATTACCCATGTGGTTTGGGGTCAGCGCCACTAATAGCAAGGATGAACAATTGAGGAGGGAGTTGCAGGTACTTTGGCCCCGCGAAAGAAAAAAGGGGCCAATACCCCTGTTCTTGCAGGTAGGCGGAAAAATTAGTTGTTTGGGGGAGTGGATGGGAAAGGTAAAGTTGTGAGGGGTCACCCCTTTCATTTCCCCGGGCCGGTGTGAGGGGCAAACAGTTTACGATTAAAACCAAATTGTTTATGATGTTTTGCCCACCCCACTTTTGGGGGCCCGGGGGGAGGAAAAAGGGGTTCATCATGTAAAGGGGAAAAGGGCGGGGAGTTGGTTCAGGGCGGCCAGGCCCGCAAATGGGTTTGTGTGGGCCCTGAGTCAGCAGGGGGGAAAGCAGCTGTGTTTTTGGGCGGGAGCAAAAACCCGGGCCCGGGGTAAAAAAACCCCCCTTTCAGGTCAAGAAAAATGGCGGCCCAAGGGGGCACTCCAAAGGGGGCCCGGCGGCAAGTAGTTCTCAGGGGCGGAGCCAGGGGGGCGGGTTTTTTAAAAACAACTCTCGGCGGTTTTTGGGAAATTCTTTGCTTAAAACAAAGGGGGAGCGAATGGGTATATTTTAGAATTTGTGGGCAGAAAGGAAGCATGGCCAGGGAGCTAAGTTGGCACCACGGCCCCCGCGTCAACCCCATGCGCCCTCACCAAAACCCGGTTGGCCCGGGAGAAACGGGGGGGGCTAGAGGGGGGTTTGGGCCATCTTTCCGCCGGGGCAACAGCGGGGGGCGCCCAGTGGCCCCGAAAGCCTTTTCAGCGGCAAGGGGTCCAAAAACCTTTGCAGAAAGGAAACTGGTTTTTCCCTTTTTAAACACTCCCGGTCCCGTGCTCCCGCTCTTCGCTATCATGGCGCCCCGCAGTCGTTCAGCGAGGCGATTGCAAAGAGGGGCTTCAATATGGATACAAACCCTCCTAAGGGACAGAAGCTGACTGTGCTCCTATCCAAAGGGGTTTTTGTACGCAAATCCCTCCTTTTTCCAAAAAGGTGGACCCCCTGACCCTTCAGAAATTAGGCTTTTTTTGGGCCAAAACCCATATGGGAAAATTCCCCAAACGGTAATTTTTTTTCGAAAAAGGCCCGAGTACCAGGCCCCTTCATAAAAATGTTGAACAGAAGGTGGGCCCCGTCCCTTTGGGTTATCGTTTTGTTCCAAAGTGCACCGGGCAGCGCGGACATCTGGAGCTTTAACTGGTCAGGGCCTTTACAGGGCCTTTTCGGCCCCCTGGGGGCTTGTCTTCCCGCCCCGGCACACCCAACAATTGGACAGGGCGCCCCTTTTCCCCCAAGTTGTCAAAAATGGGGGTCCTGCGCCAAAAAACCGCCCCCTCCTCCCACCACCCCACCTTTTGCCTTTCCCCAAAATACTGTCCATCACACCAAATGTGTTGGGCACACGGGTTTTCACGGGAGTTTTACACCCGGCTTGCCTTTTGTGCGAACGGGAAGTCACACAAAGGGGAGGAACTGCTCCCGGGGCCTGCAGCAAGGGAAAACGATTTTGTGGTTTCTCTGGCCAACTGCAAATCGGAACCATGGTTTTTGCTATGGGGGGGGAAATTTGGGGTCCGCGCGCACCGGGAGGGGTTTGGTTTCCCTGCGCCCTGTATGGCGAATGTGTTCAATTGGTTGGAAAAAGGGGTTCCCGAAGTCTTCCCCGTTTTTCAGGAAAATTCTGAAAAAAGGCCAGGGAAAAATGTGCATTTCACTTTCCCCCTGCATTCGTACCCAAAAACCGGAACACCTCCTCGAGTTGCCCGCGGCAGTACGGCCCCCCCCAAAAACTTGATATGCGATGTTTTCCCCGTTGGGAAATTTCCAAACCTGGGACATGTTGGACCGACTGTATGAACAGGGGAACGGCCCCTTAAAGATTTTTTGATGATCAAGGCGGAAAGGAGTCTCCCCCTTTTTGGTTTTAACTTTGATGTCAGCCCGTGGAAGCTCTTTCCCTGACCTTTGCCGTTTGTTTGGGCCATTTGAAAGGGGGCCAGTTATTTGTCAGTCGAGAACTACGGGATGAATAACGTCATTCCACTGCTTAATTTTTCCCTGGGAAAACGATGCTGAAAAATTTGTCCCGGGCGGGGGAAAAGGGGGCCCTGGGGGGTGACTTTCATTCGTGGCCACATGAGTCCGGGGGGGGGCTGAAAAAGGGGGGGGAGGAGGGGGGGGACAATTTTGGGGCGAAGCTTGGTTTTGGTCAAAAGAAATGGATTTCCTAACCGGGGACAAGAGAGGGGGCAGGAGCAAAACTGGAGGGAGGTAGATGGGGGATGAGGGGAAAAGGGCGAGGGCTCGCAAGACCGTGGCAGAAAACAGTGGAGGGTGGAAAGGAGGGAGCCCCCCGGAGGTTTTTTGTGCAGAGGGCCCCCGAAAGTGGGTTTGCCCGGCTAGTGGGCAGCCGTATTGTCGATCCGGAAAGGGGGGGATGAATTCTGGATCTCCACCCTATTGGCCCTGCTACCGGGCCAAAAAGGGAAACCCTTTTTTTCCCGCTGCTGGAGGGGGGGACAAACTCAAAATATTTTTAGGGAAATCCCCCGTAGGGAGTTGGCCGCTGCCTAAAGTGCGGCATCGTCCCTTTTCCCCTGACGGGGGGGGCGGGGGGGGGGGTTTTTTCGCGCTTTACTTTAAATTCTGCCGGGCTGCTGGCGGAAGGTGGGGGGTTAAAAAGCATACCGCTCCAAACAGCAACCCACGTTTTGGAGTCCTTTATGAGAAGCTTCTTCACCCGCCTAGTGAGGAGGTTAGTCGCCCCCGGCCCGCAGCAGAAAGGCCCGGAGCAGTCCCTTTAACCCAATTTGGGGGGGAGGGGGGGCCCTTTTCTTGGGGGCCCCTTGCCCCCCCGTTAGAAGTTTTCCCCTGGAATACTGGGCAGCCAAAACGGATGTGGTTTGGCCCCAAACTTGCCCAGTTTGCGTGGAGAAGCTGTCCTCCCCGGGCCAAATTTGTGTGGCACAGAGCGGGTCTTCCGTGCGGCGGGGGCCCAAAAATTTTTCCCAAAAGGGGGGAAACCCCCTTGTCCACGGGAAATTTTGGAAAAAAAAACTGACCTTTGTCAAAATGAATGGGCGGGAAAAGGCCCGGGGTTTCCCCCACCAATTTCCTTTGGCGTCAGACTACAACAGGGCTACAAAAAAATGTGTCATTGTGCCACTCTTGGGCCCCAATGCTGCTTGCTGTTTTTTGCTGCTGGGGCAACCCCAAACACTGTGGGCCCTTTTTGTCCCTCTTGAATCAATGTTGGGCTTCGGGCCCTCACCTCCACTCTTTTGTCATTTTTGCCACTATTGACCTCTGGGGCTGCTTTTGTGACCCCCAAAACTCTGTTTATTGTGCCCCTCTGTGGGGCCCACTCCTGTTTTTGCCACCTCCAGAATGTCATTGTTGGGCCCCGGCTGACTAAAGCTTTTGCTGTGTCATGACCTCCACACCTTTTGTTGTCCATTTTTTTTGCCACTAATTTTAGGCCCTTTTAATTTTTCCCCTTTTATTTTTTGGGCCACCCCTTTTACCAGAATGACCCCCCCTTTTGCCACCCCCTTTGTTTTTGACCCCTCATTTGCCCCCCTTGGCTTTTTCCCCCCCGTGGCTGCTGCCGTGCCCTCCACCTGTGTCATTGTGCCCCCTCTTGTGGCCCCTTTACTCCCAGTTTTTTTGCCCACCCCTACCCCGAATTTTTTCATTGTGCCCCCTTGGTTCCTTTTTACCCTTTTCCCCTGCCCCGCTGCTGCTTTCCGTGACCTCCCCCCCCACTGTTTTCATTGTGCCCCTTGTGGCCTACTTCTGTTTTGCCCCCTTCAGAAAGGGCATTTTGCCACTACTGGGCCTATGCTGCCTTTCTGCTGTTTGTACCCCCCCACTGGTCATTGTGCCACTCTGGGCCCACTCTGTTTTTTTCCAAACCCCCAAAATGTCAAATTTTGCCACTGTCTGACCCCATGTGCTGTGTGGCTGCTGCCCTGCCCTTTATTTTGGGGTCTTTTTGGGCCCCTCTTTGGCTAATCCGTTTTTGCCACCCAGGAATTTTTCATTGTGCCACTGCCTGACCCCATGCTGCTGCTGTAATTTTCCCCCACACTGCGTGTTTTGCCCCTCTTGTTTTTTTTGGGCCAAATAAAATTTTTTGCCACCCCCCCAGGGGGGAAATTTAGATTTTTGTGGGAAAATTTTTGACCTCCTTTTTGGCCCCGCCGCCTTTTTTGACCCTTCCCACTCTCTGTTTTTTGTGCCACTTGTGGGGTAATTTCCCGTTTTAGCCACCTCCCCGGGAAAGTCTTTTTGCCCCTGCCTGGAAAATAATTTCTGCCCTGCTGTGGCTGTGTCCGTGACCTCCAAAACTGTGTCTTTTTGCCTCTGTGGCCCCAGTTCCCGTTTTTTCCCCCTCCGAATGTCATTGTGCCCCTGTTGGGCCCATGATGCTGTGGGCCGGGCCCCCGGTTTACCTTTCCCCACTCTTTCCCTTTTATGTTGCCCCCTGAGCCTCGCTTGTTTTTTCCGCTGTCGCTCCCATGATTTTATCAGGCTACATTCCCCCTTCGTTTTTTGGTCAGTTTTCCCCTTTAAAGTGCCCCGGGAATTTTGGTAAAAGGGCGGCGTTTTGGTGTCTACTAAAAACAAAACATTGTTGAAGCCCAACAAGTCCTCGATATTTAAGCAGGGCAAACGTTCTATAGCCCCCTGGGGCTTGTGCAGCTGGAAATAGCCTTTTTTTAATGGATTGTGCCGAAGTAATTTTGGGAAACGAAGTAATTTTTGTGGAAAAAAATTTCGGCGACTGACCAAAACTGAATTTTGAAAATTTTTCGCCCATCTTTTAATGGGGTAATATATGTGGTCTGTAGACCCTGTGTAAAGCGATGTGGTGGTTGGTTTGTCAGGGTCTGGCAGGATTATTTGAGCCTTTAGTAATAGTTTTGGGTCTTGGTTTTGTAGGAGTGTTTTTAGTAACAATCATTCGTCTGGTAGATTTGCTCCATGTATCGGTGGATTATTTAGTGACTGTTATTTAGGGGTATCACACTTTCATATGTAGATGAGCACTTTTGAAAAAGCAGATTTGTCAGCTCTGATTTTCATTGTTCAGTGACTGCTGAGGAGATGGACGGGATCTATGAGGGATACACAGAAAGATAGTGACAGGAACAGAAGTTCTTTCTATGTAACAATACATCCACAGTTCACAATGTGGCGTGAAAAATTCCGTTAGGACCCTAGCAACACCCCTGGGTGCAGGTATGACTGGTAAGAAGTTACTAAGTGGGAGAGAGTAACTGGTGCAGGGGACGGACTGGTGCAGGGGGAGAGAGTAACTGTTGCAGGGGGGAGAGAGTCACTGGTGCGGGGGGAGAGTGGTGCAGGGGAGAGAGGGCCTGGTGCAGGGGCAAGAGGAATTAGGGTGGGGTGCAATTTTTGGGGAGCGAGGGGGGGCGCCATTGGCGCCAAAAAGCCTTGTCCCGGCCCTAACATCAGCATAAAAAATTCCTCCTTTATTCAGATCACAGAGTACAAAACGAGCGACGTTTCGGCCCTAAGGTGAGCTGTGTCCCAAGTATGGTAGCTGTTTATCACTGTTCTCTCCATAAACGTCATGTATATGGAAAGCCTTAAGTTGCTAATGTACCACAAAATATTTAGAAGAGTTCTGTCATAGGGTAATGATATTGCTAAGGTTGCATCTGCTTCGGAGGTTCCATTCAGAACCTCTAGCACAGATTTCGTAAAAAATTATGCACAAAATAGCACCGCACAAAGGAAACCCAAAAGGGCCTAGTTGGTGTCTGTCATGACGAATCCAGCACCATCTCAGTGATAGAGGCTTCAAATGGAACCTACAACACAGATGTAAACATTGCCTTAGAACCCTTCAGAATATTTTAAGTCTGTTATAGCACCACTGTTAAGAGTTACTACTATAAAAAGTGTAGGCCACAAGAAATGAAAAAAGATAAAGAATTTTTGTTATCTCTTTTATTCAAGGACAGAACAAACCTAATCATTCAGTAAACTTGGTTAGAAGATCATTTCTTATTCTATGTATGTACATTTCTGGATCAATAGTAACGCTTTGCAATATTCCCTATTGTGAATGTGGTTATTAATATTGACACTATGCATAATATGCCTCTGAAGGCAGTCACTAGCTGCCTATGGGCATGTGGTAATAGAGTTGTAATCAGCTGAAGTCAGCATAGTGTTGATGATGAGAAAAATAGGACTGCTGTCAGTAATTGAAGTTATTGAGAAAAATGACCATGCCGTTTCTGACAGGTCTCACTTATCACTCACTCCTAAGTTTATATCAACACAATTCATTTTGAAAGAATTCCACACCAAGTCTTCCAGGAAACAGCAGATGAAAAATCAACAATCAGACGAATAGCATCCACACAGTGAACCATAAACTCTTGTGGAAAATATCTTTTTTTGTTTTACTTGCCTGAGCAAAAAGATCTGGTGTAAAGCAGGGAAGACTTTTGTAAGACAGCCTAAGGTCATGTTGTCAGTTATGCTACATCATTGACATCTTGATACAAATGGCCAAAAAATTCACCGATCATTTTTCAAAAGGGTCAATTAGGTAGTTTCATTTTGTGCATTCTAAAAATATCTTTGTCAAAATTCCTATTTAAACCCATTAACTGTGTGCACACTGACATAAGAAATGTTATATTAATATACTGAAAGACATTCATATATGCCCATAGTTGTGTATCACAGCTTAGGAGAAGGAACGGCACACATCATTTAGTAATTTTTAATTTTAAAATGGCTACGTAGTATCTCTTGTTGAAATAAACATATGTCTATCAAGTTCAACCAGGGGAAAGGGACAGACAAAAAATAAAAAAATAAAATAAAATGGTAATAAACTTACTCTCCATCTACTATCCTCGCTGACCTTCTGTTCTTAGTGACTGGACCAACCAGGGTACTTGGTGAGGCATTTGAAGTATGCCAAACTGCTGGCTGGATCAAAATGAAGGGCATTCTACAGTAGTTGTAATTTACATTGCTGCATATTATTCAACATCTATTATATAGGATAAGCATTATTTTGACTGTTTTGACTATACTCTATGAATAAGTCCAGTCCAATTTAATGTTAAAATCAGACACCTTATGTAAATCAGATTAAATCAACATTCAACAAATACTGTATGTTACACGATTATTGGTGCTAGGCGTTTTTTGTGTGCAATTGGTATGCAATGTGATGCACAATACAAAACCTTAGGTGTCATACTTTCCTTCATATGATCCACTAAAAGCCTCTTATACGGCATTCAATGGAGCACTGTGTGATTTGTATTCATATGCATGCCCCCAACTAAATATTTTACTCTCATATTTATAATCCATGTCATATCGGTCCAAAATACAATAAGTGCACAATATGTACAATATGTGCACAAGGTGACAGGAAACGGTCCTGTGTGTTAATGTGATATCACTCCTACAGCATAGCAGACAAATACCTTCAGGGAGTACCAAAGCTGCATTGCTGGAATGGAAGGGATACAATAGGGGATACAATAGTGCTGCTTCTTATAATTTTATGCACCATTTCCCACTGTTGATATATGCTTTTCTGGACACTGGACAACCCAAATAGCACTTAAAACTTTAACACTGAGGATTTTTATCATAAACGTCTCAAATATGCTTGGTTGCATATTGAGCATTAGAAAATGTTATTAGTGCCTAAAAAAGATACAAAAACAGTAAAAAAAAAAAAACATTCTAAAACAAGCCCATTTTGTATAATATTAGCCTTATGTTTTATTGGTACCTTTTGCCTCAGGGCTTATAACCTCATATACCAGTTTTATTACACCAACCACTAGGACTGTGAAACAATAAAAAAAGGCCACTTGATCTCTACATGTAATTTATTTATATATGTGCAGTACTGAAAGGAAGTAAATCAAAGATAACTAATAATATGTACAGTATCACACTAAATGGTAAAGATATGCTACACAGACGAGTCACATTGTTATAACCACTAGCTAATATTCTGAGTGACCACAATGTGCAGCACAGACAGCAACTAGACAGGTTGGGAGAAACTCAGTAAGGTTACCAGCTTACATGGGTAAGTTGCCACAGGTATTTGGAGCCATACTAAACTTGTGCAGACGAATGTGTCAGAAGTGGGTCTAGGGTCGTTATGTCTCGGGTAATAATTGGGGAATAACACCTCTTCATACATTTAAGTCACAAGCTGTCCCCCACGAAATGGAATTATTCTATTGGAGAAAAAGAATGTCTAGCGATTAAGTGAGTACTGGACTTCCTTAGCCATTATTTGTTAGGAAGACCCTTAAGACTAATTTCAGATCATGCCCCTCTGAAATAGATGTGCGAGAGGAAAGGTAATAATGCCAGGGTGACCCTGGACTTCCAGTTTACAGTAGAGCATAGACCGGGAAGGTTGCAGGGAAATACATATGCTCTCTCCAGGGTGCACTTTAGGCTAGCGGAAGGTGTCCAATCCCTCTGGCTTTGGGTGGGGGGGTATGTAGCAGGGCACAAGGTACCATTGTGGATGGAAGATATGTGTCATCGAGGTACCTGGCCTCAGTGAAGTAAAAAAACAAAAGTTTCTTCTGTGTCACTAACACTAGGTTACTGACATCTGACGATGGTGTTAATAAAGCTGCTCAGCAGCTGATCCGGGCCATTTCTTTTACTGGAGCATCTAAGATCTGGGTGGGAAGACTACTCCCATGTATTCAGGCCTGTTTTTGCCTGGCCTGTGTAAGCTAGGAGGTTTGGGATGTGGCTCCCTATCCTGAAGCTGGTATAAGGTGACCAAAAGCTGCAAAGTGTTTGGCCTGTTTGCTGTAAGGATGGCTAGAGACAGAGACACATCTGTGACACATCCCAGCGGGTGATATTTTCCACCACAGACTGATTTACAAACTGTGAGTACCTTTAAGCCGAAGTTAGCTGTTGTGCTGGATTTTGTGTGAAAAAAGCACTGCTTTTTGATAACCTTACCACATGTATCTTGTTAACTCAAGATAATGTTTCATTCTTTCTTGTATAATGTTTCCTATTAAAGTGGTACATTGGTACTCATCAGCAGTTCAGTCCAGAAGGAGGTTGAGTACCGAAATGGTTGAGTACTGAGTTAATTTTTTTCCATATGGAATAATTAACTTGAATCAATCTGTTCCAATTTATAAGACATTATGAATGGTGCTGCACCACTTTTCTGGTGTGTTTTGAGACAAAAAACCTGTTGAAGCCCTGTCCGATAGATGCATGAACTGCCCTACACCAAAATCTGGCACATGCTGCATCAGACTGAACACTTTTTTTATGTGCCAATTCTATGGGGTTGTACGACGCGCCACATTTATAAATGTGTCATGAAAAAACCAGTGCAGGATAGTTCAATTGCAAGTTCCTATCACTCTCTGAGAAGCTGTAGTCTGAGCGGACTCCTAGTGAGGTAACATGTTAGTAGTTAGGGACTCACCTGTTCTGGGATCCCCTTGACGCTATTGGGAGGTGAGCTTAATACAATCTTTGATCAAAAACTGTAAACTAAGAGTCCCAGGTTTTTCATATTTTCCTTAGCAGTAATGCATTTCCAATATTCCTATATACCTTGATGCTTCACTTAGTTTTTAGTGTGCCACTGATTTTTGTATTAGATGAAAAAATGTGACGTGAAACTGTCATACCAATCCATATCAATTCAGTAGTGCGAGTGGACAAATGTTGCGCATATACTCATACCTACTTTTGTGATAAATGTGCAGCAACGACCACTTTATTAAGTTGTGAGAGTCACTTTAAATACTGACAAATGTTACACAACCTATGAGAGTTGCTGCGAGCAGTGCCACTTTTCATAAATGTGCGGCCCTATGTGTAATTATCGGTGTTTTTATTATCAACCATCAATGAGTTAATTGTCTTTAGAGGTGCTTAAGGGTGTTACATATATTCCTAGCTGAGATGTACATAAGTTTATTATGGCCTTCACATCCAGAAGTACAGAGCAGCCATGAACAAGACTGGAGTTCCCTTGACGGTAGAGGAGTGATACTTAATAACAATCTTCATTGATCAAAACTGTAAAACTAAGAGTCCCAGGTTTTTTATTTTTCCCTTAGCAGTAATGCATTTCCAATATTCCTGTATACCTTGATGCTTCACTTAGTTTTTAGTGTGCCACTGATTTTTGTATTAGATGAAAAAATGTGACGTGAAACTGTCATACCAATCCATATCAATTTCATAGTGGCGAGGTTGAGACAAATGTTGGCGCATATACTCTATACCTGACTTTTGGTGCATAAATGTGTCCAGCAACGACACACGTTTATTAAGTTGTGAGAGACACTTTCATATATACTGACAAATGTTACACTAACCTACTGAGAGGTATGGCTGTCGAGGCAGTGCCACTTTTCATACATGTGCCCCTATGTGTATTTATCGGGTTGTATTTTATTAAATCAACATAAATGATGTTACATTGGTCTTTAAGAGGTGCTTAAGGAGGTGCTTGAGCATAATATTCCTGAGCTGAATGTACAAAGTTTATTACTGGCCTTCAACACTCCAGAAGTCACAGAGCAGCCCATGAAGCAAGACTGAGAGGGGTTCTGCACTGGTACGGTGAGAGAGCTACGCTGATACTAACATGGCTGAAACAGGCATATGCTTCCAGGATTGTGATTCCAACAAGCTCTAGTGAACACGTTGATTGCTAGGCAAAGGTTGAATATAGTTATTTACTTCAAACCTGTTTAAAATATATATACCAAGTGATAGATATAATACTGGTATTATTTTGTAGTTACTGGTACATTGTTTATTTTCTCCTGTAATGATGCTCTATGTGGCATTAGATAGATGGTGAGAACATAAAGATCATATAAAACAGCATTGTAGCTACGGTAGCATGTGCCCTCACTGCTCCTGCAAAAGGATGCCTAGAAGCCACTTTACCTTACAGCAGTGAACTGAGTCCTTGTCAAAGCTGAAGGAACACAAGGGGCGACATGTATGAATCCCACCAGGTCGAGGCACCGTTTTCCGCCAGTTTCCCGGCGGAATCTGCGCCTGATTTATGTCGAGGACGGGCCGCGCTCATACATATCATGAAAAGTCCGCCGCGACTCGCCAGTGTGTTAGGCGAAGTGCGGCGCTGCGTCTGAGATTGTCCGCCGGAGGTAGTGCGATCATACATGCGGGGAAAAGTCCGCCGCGCCTCGCCAGTGCGTGGGGCACAGTGCGGGGACATGGGCGCTGTGCGGCGCTGCGCCGAAGATTCGCCGTCCGAGGAAGTGCCCTCATACATGCGGGGAAAAGTCCGCCGCGCCTCGCCAGTGTGTGGGGCGCAGTGCGGGACTTAGGCGCCGTGCGGGGCTGCGCCAAAAATCTGTTCCGATGCGAGACAGGCTGGAACAGCGAGAAATCATTCCACATGTCGGTGCGGAGTATAAATCCAAAATCGCCTTTATAAAGGCGTTCTACATTCTCAGGAAAAGAGCTGAAACATTAAAAATAAAAATTACATAAAACAAAATCACTTTCCAATATCCTAAGTCAAGAATTAGGATATTGGAAATGGCCGGGAAATACAGTATTTCAAATTCTGAAACCTATTCTCATTGGTCGCCAGAAACCGGCCAATCAGAATAGGAGCGACACTGAACTATTAAAACCTATGGGGTAGGATTGACCAATCAGAATCCACGGCAGGACTGTTCCAAATACAGTAAAAATGCTAAAAACAGCTGATTGGCTGAGATAATGGGGGCTTGGCTATCTCAGCCAATCAGAATAGGAGAGACAAAGTCCCATTCTAGGCTATGGAGAAGTTTAGACCAATCAGAAAAACAGCGACAAAGACCCATTCTAGCGTTAGGGGAAGTTTACACCAATCAGAATCCAGGGCGGGATAATTTAAAATACAGTAAAAATGCTGAAAAGAGCTGATTGGCTGAGTTAGCGGGGTCTCGGCTAGCTCAGCCAAACAGAGCGCGAGCTACTTCTCCCATTATACTCTATGGAGAGATCGGCGCACTCAAATCTCCGCGCTCAGCGCCGCGCGGCATGAAATATTAAACACCAAATTATTTTTATACAGTGTAAAACATTCTCAGATAAAGACCAGAACACTTCTTTAAAAATAAAGCAGTTAAAAACCCGAGCTGCTTTCTCATAGAGTTCTATGGGGAATCGAAATTTAAAAGAGGCGCCGTAATTTGGACCAATGGGAGAGCGAGCGACGCTCCTATGGGTTTTCTAATGCAATCTGGTATAAAAGTGTACATGGCTGAAATCAAATTATAACACTACAGAAGTTGTGCCGATGTGTATATACAACGAATACTAATATGTGGCTAACGAAAAAAAAAAAAAAAGACCATAAAATCATGTTTATTTCTTTATTTTCGTTAGCCAAGGATCAATAGTATGGGTGCATCGAAAATAAAGAAATAAGCATGATTTTCTTGATTTCAAATCTTTATTTCGTTAGCCACATATTAGTATTCCTTTTATATACACATCGGCACAACTTCTGTAGTGTTATAATTTGATTTCAGCCATGTACAGTTTTATACTAGATTGCATTAGTAAACCCATAGGAGCGACGCTCGCTCTCCCATTGGTCCAAATTACGGCGCCTCTTTTAAATTTCGATTCTCCATAGAACTCTATGAGAAAGCAGCTCGCGCTCTGATTGGCTAAGCTGGACGAGCCCCCGCTGCTTCAACCAATCAGCTCGTTTCTGCCTTTTTACTGTATTTTGAACTGTCCCGCCTTTGAATATGATTGGTCCATTTTTCTCCATAGGATAGAATGGGCCACTGTCGCTCCTATTCTGATTGGTCAATTCTCCTCCATAGGCTCTAATGGGACATTGTCGCTCCTATTCTGATTGGCTGGTTTATGCCGACCAATGAGAATAGCTTTACAAATTTGAATTACTGTCTTTCCCGGCAATTCTCTCTATGGCAATTCCCTATGTAGCGCCGGTCTCGGCGACGAACGCGTTGTTCGGGTTTTTAACTGCTTTATTTTTAAAGAAGTGTTCTGGTCTTTATCTGAGAATGTTTTACACTAAATAAAAATTATTTGTTGATTAATACTTCATGCCGCGCGCCGAGATTTGAGTGCGCTCATCTCTCCATAGAGATATGGGGAAGTAGTCGCACTCTGATTGGCTGAGCTACCGAGACCCCGCTAGTCAGCCAATCAGCTCTTTTCAGCATTTTTACTGTATTTTGAATTATCCCGCCCTGGATTCTGATTGGTCTACACTTCTCCATAGGCTAGAATGGGACTTTGTCGCTCGTATTCTGATTGGCTGAGCTAGCCGAGACCCCGCTAGCTCAGCCAATCAGCTCTTTTCGGTATTTTTACTGTATTTTGAATTATCCCACCGGGGATTTTGATTGGTCAATTCTTCCCCATAGCTTTTAATGGTTCACTGTCCCTCCGATTCTGATTGGCCGGTTTCTGCCGACCAATGAGAATAGGTTTCAGATTTTGAATTACTGTCTTTCCCGGCAATTTGCAATATCAAATTTGTTGATATTGCGCCGTTCTAGAGTTTGGAAAAGTGATGTTTTTTTTTTTATTATGTGTATTTTTTACGTGCAGCTCTCTTCTGACACTGTTTTCCGCCATTATAAAGGCGATTTTTTCCTATTCATACTCCTGCTCCACGGAGCGGAGCGCCCAGATTTCTGTCGCGATCTTCGATCTGCTTCCTCGCATGTTCCGTTGTTGCTTCACTTCGCCTCCGCCGGAGCATTTCGACCAAGTCTGCTTGTCGGAGCGGAGCGCCGAGACTTCTGTCGCAATCTTCGATCCGCTTCCTCGCATGTTCGGATCCTGCTTCACTTCGCCTCTGCCGGAGGATTTAGACCAAAAAAAAACCTGGTCTGCTTGTCGGAGCTGCCGAGCGCCGCGATTTGGCGAGCCGCGATGGTACATGCCTCGGACTATACGAGCGCGCCGCGTCCCGCCCCGGAACACCTACACCGCGCCCCACCGCGCCCAATGCCCGCCCACTGTCCGCCCCTTCATGCGGACCGCAGCCGAAAGTGGCGAACGCTGCGTCCGACAGCGGGATTCGGGCTGGGAGGCGCAGTGTACGCCAGAAAACAGGCGTAAAGCCCGTTCATACATGTCGCCCAAGGTTATAACTCTTTGTAAAAAAAATCAAAACAGGTTGATTTAACAGTAGTAGTCAAGGTGTCCTGGTCAGAAGAAATTAAAGAGAATCCATATTCATTTCTGACCTCTCAATTTTAGTAAATGCTTCTGCTCCGTGTTAAATAACAATCCTGGAGCATCTTCTCCTATTTATCTGTATAGTGTTGTGCCTCTAATTTCTTCTAGAAATGTATTACTGAATCTGTCAGCTGGGTGTCACCATTCCAGCTATCAAAACGGTGTGTCCCAATACACACTGACTGTAAGCACTTATTGGACACACCCCTTATTGGTAACATCCATCAGATAACAGGGTTAAGACGAGATCTGAGATCTCTAAAATTGTTATTTCACTAGTTCTTACAAAAGTATTTACTAAAACTGACAGGAATGGCCACAGGTCCACCTTAAGCAAGTATTAGATGGAAAATGTAATTGACATGTCACAATTTTCACTGTTGGGACAATGAATTTTAAAGGACATGCACTGCAGATATTGATACTTATAACAATGGAAATGTTCCCTCTGTAGTTCATGCCATGTATTTGTATTACTGTATATGTGTTTTCTCACTAGATAATAGAATGAATGGTAAATTGTAGTGTTGAGAAAGCAATCCAAAATAAATATCTATTAATCATATTTTACCATCCAAAAGACTTCTTAAGTCATGCTAATATGCTGATACAGTCATATGTAAATGAAAATGTATAATGAAAATTTACACGACTGTCGTTTTAATTTCTCACCATATACAAAATATCTAGAGGTTTGCTTTGTGTGAATGACAACATTTAGGTTGGAGCCACAATGCACTGACGAAATGCTGGTCGGATTCTGATTAAAGTACCCCACCGGCATTTTATCATCTTCTGAACGTTTTAAGGGGCGGTTCTGGTCACAGTTTGCAGATTTGGCTTTCCCACTAAACATTGAACAAAATATGTTCCACCCTAAGGCTAGGTTCACACGGCTTAACTGCGGGGCGTAATTTCGCCCCGCAATTACGCCGTGTGAACGGGGGCGGGAGCGGGGGAGTGAGCGGGGGGGCCGGCACTTCGCCAGCCCATAGACAATCACTGCTATCGGCGCGTATACGCCGCTAGAAAGTGACATGTCAATTATCTCCCCGCCCGGCAGCTTCGCCGGGCGGGGAGAGGAGACGTAATCCATAGTTCTCTATGAGTACTGTGAATTACCGTAATGATTGGGCCGTTTTCGGCGCGTAATTACGGACCGAAATACGGCCCATTTTAAGCCGTGTGAACCTAGCCTAAGGGTGTGCTCATGCTAGTACACACGTACTCCCACAGCGCAGGGGGGGGAGGGAGCGGCAGCCCACCGCCCCATAGACATTCATTACTCACGGCGTGTGTTCGCCGCAAGTAATTGACATGTCCCCTATCTCCCCGCGCGTACAATACGATCGTATTGTACAAGCGAGGAGAGGAGGCGTAATCCATAGTTCTCTATCAGAATTATGGATTACTATAATTTCGGCGCGCCGAAATTACGCCGTGTGAACACACTCTAAAACCAGGTGGAAGAATGTACATGTTCCAAGTTCTTTTTGACGGTTTTCAGATTTGAAATCTGACCATCAGAAAATCCGAGCTTTATAGTCCACATCTGAGATTTTCTATTGGTCTATGGGAATGGCTGATAGTTTTCAGACGGTTTTCAAATCCAAAAACCGTCTGAAAAACCGACTGAAAATCCTTGCTGTGTGGACTGACCCTTACACAACATGCATAGGCTGCAGACTAATACATATCTAGGTCCACTCTCATCTGAAAAGTGGATCCTACTGCAGTGTAGGTAATGGTCTGGGAACTAAATAGCCAGGACTTACATTTTTTTATGCAGGTTTGACTACTTCCTAATGAAACCCAAGTAGGAGATGCTAGTTACATCATGCCCCAGTGATGGCAATATTGAACATCATTACCCAGAATTCATAGAAAGAAGCACATTCTCTTATAATGACTACCTGCCAAGTAGCATTGAGACAGTGTGGCCAAAAGTCCTCTGAATGACTGGGTAACTAAAAACATTAGTCATACAAGAGCTCTCTGACAAGGAAAGCTGTCGGCCTGTCAGACAGCTACTTCCTGTTCCAAAAAGGTGTATGTTTTTGGAGTACAAATGGCTGAACTTACAAAATCAATGTCCCTCAGATATACTATAACATTGTCAAGTTTTTACTTTTGTGTGAAGATCAACTTAATATTTTTAGGCACTTTTCTAAAATTGTAACTTGAAAGAAAAAAGATCAGGAATAATCCACTGTCAAAACTGAAAGGTTCCCATTTTCGTTAGGATTTTAGCATGGCACTGGGAATAAATTGTTGAAAATCAACCTCACATAAACAATGTTTCTGTAAATCATACAGGGGTGAGATGGTCAAGCATGTCTGTCCTAATATGAAACTCTCCAGACTGTTTTATTAGCACTGCTTGGGAGTGCATGATGTTCAGTAAAGTATCCGTCTGATTTATTTCTTTTACTGGTTTTCTAAATAGACATATGCAATGTACATCTGTTAGACCTATTTCTTACTTTCACATATCCTGCAAAGAATGTTCTGTATTGGAGGGATCATTTAAGGCTGTCACTTACATATCAAACACTCTGCTGTTTCCACCGTAGCTCTGAGGACAAACACGAGTATGTAAGCCAGGTGTTCTTTTAATAATATGCACAGGTTAGGAAAAAACAAGGAATTGTCTGTCAGTTTCTTCTTGGTACTTCAACACATTGAGAAGCTCTGTCTGCCTCAATCAACTGGGTACTTTGTGTCTATCGGATATTAAAGAGAAATAACACTTTGGACTCTCTTATTTGAAATGTCATATTAATGTTCATTTATGCTTTAGGATATGCAAAAATATGTCATTTTTAATTGAACTATGTTCCTAGGTCTAAATTTTTGGGCTCATGCATATTATACAGTTCAAAAAAAGTGATGATGATGATCATGATGAGTACTCAGTGCGAACCTAACAATACTTGTTACATACATAAAAAGTGAATGATTTTCTAGAAATGCATTGATTCCTTTACAGCATCCATCATTAGGCACAAATGGAATAATGTTGCTCTTTCATGACTGCTTTTGGCAATAACCTGGCCACACAGGGTCAGATACAACCTCTTCACACTAGTCTGTTGCCCAGCAAAGGTCCAAGTTTTCTTCTCCATAAATATACAATGCAACATTCAGAATTTTGCATTCTGAAGACAGCGGATCATGGAAGCACAAACAGCAGGAAGACAATTAGAAACAGTTTGGTTCCAAGTAGCAACTATCAAATAGTCCAACTTAGCTTTGGATGTAAATGGAAAAAGACAGTGTCAGATTATGGTCACGATGGATTTGGATGTAGAAATCAATGTGGATTCTATGGCCAAATCCAATTTTAATCTAAATTCTTTTAAATCGGAGACCTGTAAGTCAGTGCAGGTGACAGAGAATTTCCCAACACAGATTTCAAATTTGTTTCACAGAAAAATAAATGACATATAGTCTACACAGGTCATTTTTTTTCTGCTTGTTTCTGCTCGCCGGCGGATTTAGGAACTTGTAAAATTTACCAGCGTTTTGCTGTCAGTTTCCTGTACATTCAATTGTAAGGGACGATGGCAATAAAAAACTAGAAACGACCACAGTTTTTGTGAAAACAGTGACAAAAATGCAGTCATATATCAGACAAAAAGCCGTTGGCTTTCCACCAGTTTTTGCCCTAGACCGTGTGGCCTTGGCCTTTGGGTGCATCAGTCAGATTCTATACTTTTGAGGCATGTAGCTGGTACTGTAATGGGGGCACTGTCTGGCATTTTTATGTAGGTTGTGTTATGCCAATACAGACTGTGACTAGTAAATGTGTATATATACATATACACATAATTATATGCACATATACACACTATATATAAAGTGTGTGTATGCTGCGTTAGGTGCATATATTCATATTTATGCTCCTGGACCTTTTTTGGTACTGACCTGTGAACACCTTGGTCCAAACTAATCAAAGGCTAAAAAATAAATATACATTTTCTTTGTACTAGTTTTGCAAGTATCTCCAGTGCTTTTAGTACATGACTTTATAGGCATGGTTGCCCGTTCACCAGTTATTACAGTTATAACCATAACAGCTTTCATTCTTCATAGAACACAATTATCAATGGTCATCGTTTGAAGCATCGTCAGTATTCTTCCATGTCCATTGTTTACTAAAATTATTTCATCCGTATTTTAAATGATTCAGTCATGATTCCTATTCTCACATACAGACCCATCCCTTTCCTTTACTTTTTATATTTATTTTCCATCCTAGCCTACAATTGTGTTGTGGACTCTTTCACGTTGTATTCATACCTCTGGGAACCCTTCCTCCTGATAAGAAATGATTCAATATTTGGCAAATTGTAATCCATCTTCAGGGAGGGAATTCAGGTTATATGCAGCTGAGGCAGCAGCTAGAACAATAGGTCTGAAATGAACAAAAATATATTCAATCTGACTTTATTCCCATTTCCTGTTATACAGTCATACTATTTAATATCTACCTTTTACATTATTACAAAATGATCTAAGTAACCCTTAAAGTCAATTAAAGACATCCAAGGGAAAAAAGGTAATCATAGGATCTTATTGAAAATATAGAATTAGAGCCACTTCTAAAAACTGCATATGTGTGACAATTATTAGCTTTACTGTTTTCCTCCATTTCATCGCTTCTCAGCACTATACTGTCCATCACCCCTCTCCTGCCCTTCTCCTGAGTACTCTGTTTCAACCATTGCCTATGACTGAACCAATAACATATATTATAGGCGACATGTATGAAGGAAGGTGCTTTGAAGTGAATAGTCAAGTTTCTTTTTCAGTGTATAATGCGCCTGATGTATGAAAGTGGTTTTTGTGCGTTAATAAATGGTGTCTAAAGTTCAACGCGCCTCGCCTGTGTGTTAGGTGCATTACAAAACTTAGGCGCATTAGTAATGCACCTAACATGTGTAAAGGCTATAGACAGGCTAAAAATAAAAGAAAAGTCATTAGAATAGCATGTCAGGGAAAATAAACTATAGTACTGATCTTGCTTGGTGAACCACAGGTTCCAGCAAGACCTGTGCTGTGCTGGCTCTTGCTGTATGTAGCATAAAGGGTGAGAGCAGCAAAAATAAATTTCAAATTTAATGTAGTAAAAATAAAAAATTGTAAAATATGAATAACAACATCAGTGGGTTATTTAATGTAAAATTAGTTTCAGATTGTACTAAATTTAAATACATTTTATAGGAGATATTTTTATATTTTTGGGATATTCTATATTTTTGTATTACTTTTATATGAACATTTTTTATTGAATTTAAATAATTAAATTTTATATAGTTTAATAATTATCAGAAATTACTTTTTATTATTGTACTGGTGTAAGTTGAGAAATAAGGGACATTTTTTTGTCTTGATGGCAAATCTAGCTTCCCTTCGACTCCTCAGGCTCAGGCAGACCACATTGAAATAGGTCTGCCTGATCGAGCAGTTATGCGCCTAGTTTTGCTGAACCACGTTCATATACACTCCCGGCCACTTTATTAGGTACACCATGCTAGTAACGGGTTGGACCCCCTTTTGCCTTCAGAACTGCCTCAATTCTTCGTGGCATAGATTCAACAATGTGTTGCAACGATGCTCAATTGGTACCAAGGGGCCCAAAGAGTGCCAAGAAAATATTCCCCACACCATGACACCACCACCACCAGCCTGAACCGTTGATACAAGGCAGAATGGATCCATGCTTTCATGTTGTTGACGCCAAATTCTGACCCTACCATCTGAATGTCGCAGCAGAAATCGAGAATCATCAGACCAGGCAACGTTTTTCCAATCTTCTACTGTCCAATTTCGATGAGCTTGGGCAAATTGGAGCCTCAGTTTCCTGTTCTTAGCTGAAAGGAGTGGCACCCGGTGTGGTCTTCTGCTGCTGTAGCCCATCTGCCTCAAAGTTCGCCGTACTGTGCGTTCAGAGATGCTCTTCTGCCTACCTTGGTTGTAACGGGTGGCTATTTGAGTCACTGTTGCCTTTCTATCAGCTCGAACCAGTCTGCCCATTCTCCTTTGACCTCTGGCATCAACAAGGCATTTCCGCCCACAGGACTGCCGCTTACTGGATGTTTTTTTCTTTTTCGGACCATTCTCTGTAAACCCTAGAGATGGTTGTGCGTGAAAATCCCAGGAGATCAGCAGTTTCTGAAATACTCAGACCAGCCCTTCTGGCACCAACAACCATGCCACGTTCAAAGGCACTCAAATCACCTTTCTTCCCCATACTGATGTTCGGTTTGAACTGCAGGAGATTGTCTTGACCATGTCTACATGCCTAAATGCACTGAGTTGCCGCCATGTGATTGGCTGATTAGAAATTAAGTGTTAACGAGCAGTTGGACAGGTGTACCTAATAAAGTGGCCGGTGAGTGTATGTGTCTAATAATATGAGTATGGTGTGACACACCTCCATAACGTCTCCAGAACGCCCCCCCTCCCCCATGTTAGGCGCATTAGAAAGTGTTGAGTCTTATGAACAATGCGCCTAACACATTCATTAGGCACATTAGACATCATAGACATCACACTTAGGCATATTTTACACCAGAAAAGGGTGAAAAACCCGATCATACATGTCTCCCATACTGCTTAATGCAGAACAGTAGGAAATCTGGGTAATTGGCAACAAGTTCTCAGGCACTGCAAACTGTGGGTGTTACTAACCACTTGCAGCCCACTGAATAATGATGACTATCCCAGAGGATAGAGCAATTAGTGCTGTGAATACAGTTAAGCAAGCTGTCTTCAGGTTTTATATGATCACCAGAGCTCTGCAGCTGCAGGAGCTTCTGGGTCTTAACAAATCAAGTTCAGGGGGCCGCATTCCAGGTTATAGGGAAAATAAGTAATAAATATACATTAACTTTATGAGGGGCACAATGTGTAAAATAAATAAAAAAGACAAAACAAAATAAAAAAAGATAAAAGAACCTTGATCCTAAACCAAAATGTTTAGCCCTGCCCCTGACAACCTACAACTATATGTCACCTATATAAAATGGAAAGAAAAGAAGGACACAATTGAACTTATCTTAGTGGCACTTTTTGGTATTAAATCAAATCTTGAAAAACAGAGGTTTGCATTTTTTTTAAATTGTTCCGTTATAAAAAGAAAATTCCAACACAAATAAATTAAAATATGCCTGATTATGAACTAAGGGAAAGGTCCATATTTGAACTGGACCACCAAATGTAAGTTACAAAAGAATACAAAGAATTCATGATAATTGTTAAGTGAAGTTGAATTACTAGGACAACATGTATGAAAACTGTCTAGGTTTGTTGCCCATAGCAACCAGAGAGCACCTCTCATTTTTCCAGAGCACTATATGAAATGAAAGGGGCGTTCTGATTGGTTGCTATGGGCAACAAAGTGAGTTTTAGACCTAGACAGTTTTCATACATGAGGCTCATGAAATAATCTTCTACTGATGCTGATTGTTCTGCATTGCTCAGTCTTTTCATTGGGATATTGCACAGACCCAGACCCCTATTTATATCAGTGTGAGTGTATATACATATACCTGTCACAATTTGATCAGCTGGGTGATATTCATTTCAATAATAGACTGGTTCTATTCATTGTAACCCTGCCTTGCATAACCAATATCTTTTCACAGTTGTCTTTAAGGCCACAACTCAGTTATCGGGGTCTCAATGATTAGAAATCTTCCTTTGCAGCCCTGGGGTCCTGAGTTTAAATCTCACCAAGAACAACATCTTCAAGGAGTTTGTATGTTCTCCCCATGTTCGTTTCCTTTGGGTACTCCGGTTTCCCCCACACTCCTAAAACATTTAGACTGTGAGCCCCATTGGGGACAGGCACCAATGTGTACAAAGACAATGTTCAAGAAAAAATTGGTTCGGCACTACCTTTAACTACTGTTGTGCCCATTGCCAAAAATCAATCCACAGTCTATATAACCAACGGCATAAACAGATTTTCTTGATGCAATTACATTTTTTTATTCTTCTATTAATGTCATTATTCATAGAGCATGTCCCAAATGTTTTCGTTTGTCTAGGGAATCTTGTATAGCTCCAATGAAAAACCTGGACCGGGTGTTTAAGAATATCTGTGTGTTCCGTTGATTATATAGACTGTGCAATGACAATCTTCAAACAGTGCTGTGGAATACATTGGTGCTATTTAAGTGAATAAAAGAAATAAATAAAAATCTATAGCCCCATACAAAGAAATCATGGAGTTATTCTTCCTGTTTCCACTAGTTACATAATTTGGAACCTTGGAGATTTTGGATACTATGGTTTAGGCTGTGCCAGACATTTTTGTTGTGTGTTTGAGTCCAACATATAAAAATACATAAAACCTAAAAACATAGGAATGCATGTAAATTTTCTAAGAAAGCAAACATTTTGTTTGAGAACAGATCCACTTTGTTGAACCCTTCAAACTTAGCTTGCCAGTTCTAGTGTTGGTTTAGTTCGACAACCATCCTGTCTACTTGGCTCAAAAACGAAGCCCAATTTTTGTATAATTATTGGAAAGTACAGATTCATGTTTAACCAGTAATTATTTTGATCACGTCTGTTTAGATCAAGCAGTAAGAGAGCTGGAACGCAAAGACAAGACGATGAAGTCAGTGGGAAATGGAGCCCTGACAGATTGTTGACTCATTGCAGTGATGTCATATTGCTCTGAATGCAAGAGTCTACAGACAGTTTGCTATTTGCACTTTTGCTCATATGTCTAGAAAGTTATTTATCCAGACAGCTTGTTTGTTTTAAGTTCAGAACCAGCTCTCAGTGGAGGCTGAAAAGGTTCCCTGCCCCTGATGCAGATGCTAATCGTGGATTAAACTTTGTACCATTTTGTCCACTGAAATGAAAAGATAATGGGAGACATAAGGATAAGTGTAATGAAGAGGAACAATGGAGAGTTTCTCAGGGGTTAATCCAGCTTCATCACTGTGCACAACAGAGATAATCTGCCTAAAGGAGGCTTTAAACTATATTGTAAGTGAAAACTTACTACTTGGAGATTGCTTCATAAAGGACACTATTTGTGCAGAAGATTGTAGAATTAGGAGCCAGTGGGGCAGAAGATGGAGGTCTGTCCAAATCCTTGTTTGCCTCTCATGAGGTCTTGTTTTGTCCAGATAAATGTTTTCTACATTGGCGTCTAAAGAAGATACACAACAACAAAAAGAAAACTACTTATCCCTCATCTTTATGCAGGGAACAAAAGAACTGTATCACTTGGCACGTTAACCTCTTTTCTTGTATATTCAACTGTGTTAATATATGTTAAGAGTCCACAGAGAGAGGTAAATAAGATATGCAGTATAGAAAGAGCTGATGAACTAATTAATTTGTGAAAAAAAAATCGGTTTGGACAGGCTATGATTATACTAATATAATATACTAACAAAATTATATTATTGGTCTTAATATTACTGTTACAAGTAGCACTATTATTATTATTATTATACTGCATTTTGAAGGCACACCATTTCTTGAATGTTTTATATTGTGTCCCATCCTTATGTGTGAATGCTACGAGTTTTAGTTAAATGTTTTTTAAATGTTACATCCTACAATTTTAAGATGTAACATTTTACCAATGAATCTCAATAGTTACAGAACAGGGTCCAATAGATGCTATAAGAGGTCACATGAGATGATCGATTAACAGGAAGGATCAGCTTTTTAGGATGATAACAGAAGATTCTAAATACAATTTTTATATCAATATCTCTAGTTATATATTCTTCCATCCCTGACTATTTTGTGTAATTTTATGTCCCACTCCTTTGTGATGTAATGGTAATGTAATGGTTAAATGGTGCCGTTATATACAGTTTCTAGTGTGTCAGTATATAAGTTATATGCAATGACCTGTCTTTAGGTGGATCTGCACTACCCATGGAGTAGTCAAACCAGTTGTATCCCTTCTTGCCAACTTAAATGCCTTAATATGTCTTGATTACGTGTATGTTTTTGCGATTTGTTACTTGTATGACTATTTGTGATGAAATTGTAATTATATGTATATGGTGTATAGAGGAAGGACATCTGAGTCTAAATGGGTGGTTTACTTGCCAGACTATCAAGAACTTGCAGAGCTTATAATATAAACTCTTAGCATACCTAATCATCATGCATGAGTATTTTATAAATTTAGATGATCATAAGAAACCATTGTAATTGGTCAAATTATGTACATTGTTAAAGCAAGTAAAGGCACCTTTAGCTATATCTATGGGGTCAATCCCTGGTCAATTCCTGGACCTATTAGGTTAAGACTTAGCAGCATTATGTAGACATAGACTTTGTGTCTTTAGGCAAATTAGTCCATATTTTGGCTATACATAAAAGCAACTCAAACAATTAATGAGACCTCTTTCCATCCTCAGACTCCTAGGAGCCAACAGACTCAATAGGGGTCAAATTAAGAAAAGAAATGGATCAGTTAGTTGTAATAAGATTGTCTAAAACAATGGAAAATCCCCTTGTGTGATGCTAAAATATTGTAATCAGGATGCTATATATATATATATATATATATATATATATATATATATATATATATAACATCCTAATATCGTAATATCGATATATATATATATATATATATATATATATATATATAATATATATATATATATATATATATATATATATATATATATATATATATATATATAATATATAGATATAGATATAGATAGATAGATAGATAGATAGATAGATAGATAGATAGATAGATACAGTATGAATTTTGGTACAAATGTACATCTACTAATAGCAACCACGAATTTCAAAATGCTCCAAATATGTTGAGGAACATTTACCTTTTCATAAATGTGAGGTAAATCGCTCCAATTACCTAGACTGGCATAAGATAGACAAGTCTTAGAAAATATATTTACGGAGCATGCGGGCTTAGTGGTTAGCACTGTTCTCTTGCAGTGCTGCAGTCCTAGATTCAAATCCCACCATGGACCAAACCTGCAAGGGGTTTGTATGTTCTCTTAAAGTCTAGATGGTTTTCTCCATACCCCCAGAACATAAATTCAGATTGTGGGCCCCAGTGGTGATAGGGATGTGAATAATGGCATTTATAGCAACCCTATATATAAAAATAGTAAATAAATATATGTACAGTAGGGAAAATAAATATTTGATACACTGGAGATTTTGCAACTTTTCCCACCTACAAAGAATGGAGAGGTCTGTAATTTTTATGTGGTGCACTTCAACTGTGATAGACAAAATGTAAAAAAAAATGCAGAAAATCACATTGTATGAATTTTAAATAAATAATTTGCATTTTATTGCATTAAATAAGTATTTGATCACCTACCAAACAGCAAGAATTCTGGCTGTCACAGACCTGTTAGTTTTACTTTAAGAACCCTTCCTACCCATCACTCATTACGTGTATTAATTATACCTGTTTGAGCTTTTTACCTGTATAAAATACCTGTCCACACAATCAATCACACTCCAACCTCTCCACCATGGCCAAGACCAAAGAGCTGTCTAAGGACATCAGGAACACAATTATAGACTTGCACTAGGCTGGAATGGGCTACAGGTCAATATGCAGGCAGTTTGCTGAGAATGCAACACCTGTTGGTGAAATTATTAGAAAATACAAGATGACTGTCAATCTTCCTCTGTCTGAGGCTCCATGCAAGAATTGGCCTCGTGGGATAATTCTGAAAAAGGTCAGGTATCATCCCAGAACTAGACAAGAAAACCTGGTCAGAGACCTGAATAGAGCTGGGACCACAGTCTCAAAGATTACCATTAGTAACACACTGCGCCATCATTGATTAATATCCTTCAGAGCATGCATGGTCCCTCTGCTCACGCCAACATATGTCCAGGCCCGTTCAAAGTTCACCAATGACCATCTGGATGATCCACAGGAGGCATGGGAGAAGGTCATGTGGTCAGATAATATCAAAATAGAACTTTTTGGTATCAACTCCACTTGCCATGTTTGAAGGAAAAAGAAGGATGAGTACAACTCTAAGGCTATGTCTCCACTGCACAAAAAAACCTGTTTTTCCAGCGGTTTTGTTTTCTAAAAACGACGAAAAAAACGACTGAAAACAGCTCACATAGACTTCTATAGTAAAAACATCCTGCCGTCTCCACAGAGCGTCCTTTTTCTGCTCGTTTTTGCTGCTGGTCGATTTTTTAAACATGTTGCAAAAAACAACTGAGCAGGGCAGAAAATGAACTATTGCAATCTATGGCTGTGTCTTCACTGCACAGAAAAACATCCGTTTTCTAAGCATTTTTCAGTTTTTTTTAATAATTCTGTGCATATCTGCAAAAAAATGTTCCAAAAAATGCCCCCAAAAACAATGCAAAATGCACCAAAAAATTGTCTTTTTTTCATCTGCTTTTGACAGGCAGTGGACAAAAACCCAGTTTTATGAACATTTTTAGTATTTGGTTTTCTGGTCGTTTTTTTGTCCACTGCAGTGTAGACATAGCCTAAGAACACCATCCCAACCATGAAGCATGTGGGGGAATCATACTTTGGGAGTGCTTTTCTGCAAAGGGGACAGGATGACTGCATCGTATTGAAGAAGGATGGATGGGCCACCACCCTCTTTCCCTCAGTAAGAGCATTGAAGATGTGTCGTGACTAGGTCTTCCAAAAGGACAATGACCCAAAACACACAGGTAGGGCAACTGAGGAGTGACATTCGGTAAGAAGCATTTCAAGGTCCTGGAGTGGCATAGTCAGTCTCCAGACGTGAACCCAATTGAAAATCTTTGGAGGGAGCTGAAACTCAATGTAGCTCAGTGACAGCCCTGAAACCTGAAAGACCTAGAGAAGATCTGTATGGAGGAGTGGGCCAAAATACCTGCTGCAGTGTATACAAACTAGGTCAAGAACTACAGGAAACGTCTGACCTCTGTAATTGCAAACAAAGGTTTCTGTACCAAATATTAAGTTCTCTTTTTATATTGTATCAAATACTTATTTCATAAAATAAAATGCAAATTTGTTATTTAAAAATCATACAATGTGATTTTCTGGAATTTTTTAGATTCTGTCTCTCACAGTTGAAGGGTACCTACAATAAAAAATATAGGCCTCTCCATTCTTTGTAGGTGGGAACACTTGCAAAATCACCATTGTGTCAAATACTTATTTTCACCACTGTATATATGTATGGATAGATGGACAGACCGACAGACAGACAGGCAGACAGACAGATAGATAGACAGACAGATAGATAGATAGACAGACAGATAGATATGAGATAGATAGATATGAGATAGATAGATAGAGAGATAGATATGAGATAGATAGATAGAGAGATAGATATGAGATACATAGAGATATAGATAGATAGACCTCTATTTTTCCAACTGTTCACATTTACAGTTTATTGTATATTTTTGAGTTATCCTCTTTTATTGTGTGTTGATGTTTTCAGGAGTACATAACAGATCAAAATCACATCAGATACTCATAGTTAGTAGAAAACACGTGGAAGTGGTTGGGGTTAATTTAATAAAAATGCATGTCTGTATGTGCACATAATGGAACATAAAAAGATGAGAGATCAAATTGAAAAAAATAAATGGATACAAGGTTGTTGTTTTTCTTCTCCTTGAAGAAAATGTCTTTTATCTGTGTCAGCTTTAGGGCACAAGAATCACAAAGGAACACAAAAGTTCTTTGTGGCATTTAGTGATAAAAGCAAAGCATGAAATTAAATGATACGGGCAGAGCTTTTCACACAACACTAAACAGATTTAGCCTTCATATATGGATTAAAATGTGTTTCTGCATAAATCATATGAGGGTTGTCTGCTGGTCTCATACTAGTACACATGTTTCTTCCAGTAAGACTGTGCATAATTACAGGCTTTGTTGAAAAAACTCTTACTGACATCACATACATGTAGAGTTACTCAAAAAGTTGTTATTCAAGGAACTGTGCAAGCAACACACTGACAAAATAATAATAGGTTTCTTACAAGATGTTGTCAGCATTGTTGTTATTGTTTTTGCTATGCTATTGGCACAATCCTAAAACTTTGCATGTACAATACAGTTACAAATGGCAACTGATTTCAATTGGATGTTTAGAAAATTGGTTTTATAGGGTCACATAGGTCCTAGTTTTAAGTATGTGAACCAAGAACACTTACTGCTACCTGCATGGAGAACCTTCAGATAAGTGCTAGCAAAGAGCAATTGAAATGACAATGACCATGTCTGATTTTCGGTGAATGATCATGTTAAATTAGTCATAAAACCCCATATTAAACATTGTAATGCTGTCCCACCAGCTTAAACCATAAGCTGGTAAAAAGTAAGTCATTATTATAAGTAACTATTTAATATACAAGACATACAATATATAATATCAAGTTGCCTCTTTTCATCAATTCTACAGTTTCTTGTATCTCACTCTGTTACTTTCCATACTTTCAAGAATTGGATTACTGCCATTCACCTTGAAACAGAGTATATGGGCCATGTAGCAGCTAATGATTCCTCTCTCCATCCAAAAATTTGTTTTTAAATTGCTGGCTTTTACCTGATGCATGGCACCTTCAGTTGCACCTGCCACAGCTAGTGGAGGTGTGGTATAAATGACTTGTTACCTTTATTCTGCAGGTCAGTATGATTCCATTGAATTATTTTTTTTTATTTGCTTTGCATCACCAATTTCTGTGACCAATCACTTTTTTTATTTTTCTGTCTAGGGACCTGTGTGAGGGCCTATCTGTTGCAGACTGGCATCTGGTTCTCATTGGTACTATTTTTGGATACCTGTGACATTTTGATCACTTTTTGTGATTTTTTTGTAAGTTTGGATAGGCAAAGTGACCAAAAAAGCAGCAGGTATTTTTATGGCATTCATCATGAAGGATATATAAATTTATATATTAATAGATCAGACTTTTACAGGTGCAGCAATACCAGTTGGGCATTTTTTTCTTATTTGTATAATAGGGAAAGGGCGGGGCTTGAATTTGTATTTATTTATTTTACTTGTAATTTTGACTCCTTTATGGATGCAAACACATATACCAGTCTGCAATGTTATTACATCAGGCTCCAAGGTGCCATGACTGCCATCATTGTAATGTGGGGGGCACCAATTGGGAGGGGTCACCCAACCCTTCTGTACAACTAAAATGTGGTGGTTGCCTTGACCACTTTAAGTAGTGGTGACTTTAAATAAGGGGGACAGCCAGCACCTGCCACGTTTCTCAGCCTGTTCCATGTATAACTGTGCCTCTGCATTTAGAGGCCTAAGAGATTGCTTACCTTTGCCTACCCATCGCCCCACTTTTGCCTACTACCATTGTAGTTACTCCGTACTTGTTATTCTTTAATAAAAAATTGTTCTGCTTCATTTACACTAGCACTATGATACAATAGTTGTGTATGAATTTAAGAAAGCTACATGAGAATACCTGTGGGATGACCTGGAATGGATGTATATTGATCATCAACCAGCTTTTTCAAAAGAAGGTATTTATTATCTAAGAAATGTGAATAGAATCATACATAATGGATCTGTTTTCCACAGACACTTAATACAGTACCCAAATATATAGACCTTCACTGTACCTCCAACCACCTCCAGAGTCATATGAAGACAAATTCAGGACTTTTTAATTTGTGTTATGCTCCAACACATATTTTAATACAGTTGCATGAAAAAGTAAGGAAATCCTCTGGAAATACCAGATATTTACATTAATTACTAAAATATTCTGATCTGATTGTTATTCAAGTCACAATTATAGACCAATACAGTCCAACTCAACTATTAGCATGCAAACAGTTTTACAGTGTTTTATTGAGTGCATTGAGTAAACCTTACAGTACAAGGAGAAAAAGGGGTGCATCTCTGTCTTAATGATCTCCCCAAGGCGAAACCCAAGGTGTTTTCATTAAGGAGATGAGATTAAAAGTGGGTAAATTACTGGAGCTTTACCCATTAAATAAGGCCACAGAAAGCTTGGTGAGTGACATAACTGGTTTTCTCAAGAAAGATTGACTAGTGTCAACCAAACCTTGAAGCAAGCAGCTTTCAGGTGCAAGACCTCAGAATATGTGTTATAGAGATGCATGAAGCTGTAAAATATCACAAAAGCATTGCAGAAGACCCCTATGGACATTGATCCGTAATCAAACATGTTTCTAGGCCTTTTGCTTTTCTTACTAGGCTTGACTATTCTTTTTAAATGGCTCCAAGACCACATGAACAACCTGAAAAAGTAAGAAATGGAACAGAATAAAAGACTAATAGAAGACTCTTTAAACTGAAAAAACCTCTGGTCATATGCTCCATATTAGTAAAACACTGAAATAGGATGGTGTTCATGGAAGTTCAGCACAAGGGAAGCTTCTACTGTCCAAACAACATTGTGGCCCATCTCAAGATTTCTTTAGACCACCGGGATGTTGCACAATGCTTTTGGTAAATATTCTGTAGGCAGATGAGGCAAAACTGGTACTATTGAGCACAATACACAATGCTATATTTAGAGGGAAAAGAAAATCAAGCTATCATCCCAACTGTGTAGCATGATAGAGGGAATATCAAGTTTTAGGGTTGCCATGCTGCCTCAGGGCTTGGACACATTGTGATAATTGAGCAAACAATTAATTCACATTTTTTTTCAAACATTTTTACAGGGTAATGTAATGACAGCGGTCTGTGACCCCAAGCTGAAGAGGCATTTGGTGATGCAAAAAGACAAAAGGCAAAGCCTACTTGTGAATCAACTAAAGAATTGTAGAAAAAGAAGACTTGTATTTTGGAATTGCCAAGTCAGAGTCCTGACCTTCCCTTCATAGAAAAGCTGTGGCATGACCTGAGATAGGCTGTACATCAAAAGGATCCCAGAAATATTGAAGAACTGAAACTTATTTGTGGGGAAAATGATTCAAAATTTCTCCTCAACACTGTGCAAAGCTCTTTTGTGGCTACAGGAACTTTTTAGTGGAGGTGATTGCTACTCATGTGGGATCAACATGTTACTAAAGGGACTTGTCACATTGAGTGTTCAGTTGTATCTGTCAGTGTTGTGTCACAGAACAGGATGAACTGAGCAGAATGATATTTACTTTGGTGCTGAAATATTTAGTGTAACTTGTGATTTGTCTGCCAGCAATTTCTGATAACAATTCCCCCACCTCCTCAGAGTCCTATCCCCAAGTTGAGCAATATGTTCAATATCACAGCTTTCCTGTTAATTCATGTGTTTACTTACTTTTTCTCCCTGCACTTTGGCTGTTTACTCAATGTGCTTAATAAAAGACATGAAGATACAACTGTTTGTGTGTCATTATGTTAGTTAAATTGTATTTGTCTATATTTGTGACTTATATAACTATTCAACCACATTTTATTTGTAATCAATGCAGAAATCCAGGTATTTACAGGATTTACCTACTTTTCTTAGAATTTTATGTAGCCATTCTTCCATGAAACCATAGCTTCTAGAGAGTGTGGGCCTTATGGAGGTTTTATATGGCATAAAGGGCGATATTTATGAACTAGGCGCACTATTTTTAATCAGGCGCACTCCAATATCAGGCGCATTACAGAGCGCCTGCGGCACTTTGTGATGCACCTAAGATTGGGGGGCGTGCTGGAGGAGTGTCGCACTAAAACCATACGAATCTACACATTTATAGTGTCAGGACGGCAAATCCAGATGCATTACTGCTGGAACATGTTAACCACTTTAAAAATGGTTTACTTGAGCCACAAGTGTCGCTTTGTAGCTAGAAAGTGCTAAATCTATGACCCACAGTAGAACAGGTTCATAGATTCAGGCGAATTCTACGCTATAAATGCGCACAAAAAAATGGCACCTGGGCACCAAAAATCATACATGTCGCCCAAAATGTGCAACTAAGCTCAAAGTACTGACCTAGAGATATTTTATGTGCCACCATTCATAATCTGTATATTCAGCCCTGCTGGGTTAAATAGACCTATCAAAATGTTATTCCATGGGATAAATTTAGAAAATTCTGTAAGTACGCAAAAGTACTTGACCTACCATACTCTAAATTTAAGAAAGACTGTCTGAGCCAAGAAGAAAATCTGTAGCACAAGTAAATTAAATGTATAAGTTAAAATATTGTGCTTAATTTCAGTCAAATTTAAATTCTAGGCAAAATCATTGTTCAATGGAGCAACAAATTTGTTCAACTTTCCGGCTCATCCAAGCTCATGTCGACCATCATCATTCTTTTGAAACATATGTGAAAGCATCTGGCTGTTCTAAAAGAAACCAGATAGATAATAAAATAATTGAGTTCCTCTCCACACATATTTTTAACATTTTTTTTTTACAGTTGATCAGTCCTTCATGAAACATTACCATATGCCATAAATTGTACACTAGGCTTTGAATAGCATGCAAAGAAGTAGATTTTAATAATTGTAAAATATGCCTATGTTTAAAACTGATTTATATGTTCACAGCTGAAATGAAATGAGGTATCCTGGGAATTATCCTGTATGGTTCATTGACTTAACAATATATGCTAAACTGTCAGTGTACATTTCACAAAAATAGGTCACGGGGCTCCTTGCTACACACAATTTAACACAATATTGCTGTATTTAATTCATGAAAGCATTACTAAATTATTTACATGAAATATTTATTTAGTGTCTGGTTTATTACATGACATGATTGTATTAATGTACTGTGGCAAACACACTGTAATCACACTGGGCAATCTTATTGAAAAAAAGAAATATCCAGGACTCTGAAGCCAAGTCGAATATCGCAGGATTCCTATAATACATGATGGTTACTGAATTTTGTTCTGGGACCGTATTCCTGTAAAAGAATGTCAGAAACTGTCACAGCTGAGCTGCTGAATGAATAATTAAGAATTAATAGCACAAGTTAACGCATAGATGCAAAGTGAAAGCTAAAAAAAACATTGTGAATCTTGGATGAGTTGAAAGAGCCCTAAAGAAACAAACCTCTCTGTATGATTCCTCTGAACTTTTGTATTCTATTCATGTGTTTGAAAGGAGGAGATAGAAGGGGCCAAGCTGAGGTGATATGCCGCTTCATTAGTTAAAGCTAAGCCAGCCTATTGGTGGTTTAATGGCCTAGAAGTTAACACATGACAGCTCTGATACAAAGTTTAGTCAAGGGCATTCTGCAGGGAGCACAGTTTAGAAGAGACTCCCTGCTGTCCCCACTTCTTTTAGGTTTCCTTTGGCTTCACCCTCCGTCTTATCTTTATTACTATTACAAACCAAGAGCTCTTATTAAAACACAATACACCACTGCTAATAAAGGTTAGCAAACCTCATTAGCACAGGGTTACAATAAAAGTCTATCAAATTACTTGGCCTTTTGCACAGAAATTATTAAAAAGGTTACATAAGGAAAGAGAAGAGGAATCAGATTTAATTTCACTGTTTTTCGTAAATTCATAGAACATAAATTCTGCCTTTAAACTTCTTTATCTTTTTCTCTGTATGATGAGCAAAAATGCAATGCAGTCCTATTATCTACACTTCTTATATTATATCTGCAGGCAATATCTCTGTAAAAGTGTTAGAAAATAGCCTAGAACAAGCTACTAGAATTTTGTGGGGTGTTAATAGACAATTTCCTAAGAATTCAAGAAATAGCCTCCAGCAAAGCACGAGAAACTGTTTTACTGGCCCAGGTTATAAGGAAACTAGTGTCCATCAGAAATACTCTTTTCTCTTTGGCTGCTTATTATTTCAGAAATTCTTTGACTAAAAGATTCTTTAAAAATGAGAAATAGTTAAAGATCATACTAACCTGTGTATTCAATGATCCACTCATCAAGAAGCAAAAAAAGTGGGATCGAAGAAAGAGGCACTTTCTAGTGTAATATTCTTAAAAACTTAAGAGATTGTGGCTGATTTTTCAGAGGATTGACTATTTTGAATCCATCGAAAATCCAACCTTACCCAGCGCTGTGTAGCCCTCAATAGAAAATATGTGTGGTAGTCTACGCAGCATTGATTTTGTACTGAGGGTTCCCTAAACCTAAAACTGTCCGGTGAAATATAGAGCATGTTGTATATTCTGATGGACCGCCGTTGGATTCATGTAGCCTCAATATCCTGGGCCGCCGAGAATCCTAAATCCGGCCATGATATTTATTTTGTGCAAAAAACAGCGGTGTCGTGGTCCAGCGATGTGAAATACCATATGATTTTGGATGGCATTTTCACATTGTTGTGTAAACATATCCTAAGTGGCTAATGCACTCACCTTAGTATGGTATATAAAGGAGGCAAAATTTTTATACACCTTAAAAAAATAGTGAGGGTATAGGAACTACAGCTTCTCACTTGACTCTCCTTTTATCATAAAAACGATGATGGAGGATATTCACAAAAAGATCTGGAAAGGACTCCTTTTCTGTAGAACAACAGTGATAAGAAGAACTGGTCTGTAACAGTTGGTAGACCTTTATTCATAATAAAACATTTTTTTGATTTTATATTTTACAATGATTTGATTTGTTGTTTTCATATTTTAGAGTTTACATTTATTATTTTAGCAATGTATTCAGAGCTTTATATTTAAATAAATAGTCTTGATTTTTTTTTACATTTCATTTATATATTTTTTGAATCCAGCCGATAAGCAAGATAAATGAATGTTAGGTCCACAAAGAGATAATATGCACCATGAAACTCCTCGTTGACAGGAGGCAGGATATGCTCAATTGCTCCAAGTCATCTTTCTCTCTTCTAAGTAATGTTGTAAAGTTTGACCCCTGCTGCTTCTGGCACCAGATATATCTATTGAAGCCGCAGTCTAATGTTGTATTGTTTATGAACATGATTTAGTGCTGTTAAAAAGCAAAATATATTTTTTTAATCATTGTGAGGCTGATACTGTTATGAATAAAAGTCTACTAGCTATTAGAGACCACTTGTTCTTCTTGTCAGGACCAGGGCTGGAAACCTCATCATCCTTGTACAGGAGTGGAGTTTATCCCAGAGCTTCTCTGTGTTTTCAGTGTTAACCTACTGTATAATCTAACTCATTAGAGCTAAAGATAACCAGATCATTGTCTACAATCATAAAGCAACAAAAAAAGTATTAGGATACTTCTACATGGCAATCGTAAACTACCATCAGATTCTGTTCTAGAATCCGACCAGTATTTTACAATTGGTTTTTGTTTTTTACCACATTTTTTTGTACTGATTTTGTGGCCGATTTTAAGATTTTGTCCAACCCATTAATATTGAACTGTAGTATAATCCACCATTTTCAAGTGAAACACAATGGATTATAGAACATGTTCCAAGTTTTTTTAATGGATTTCATACTTGAAACCCGAGCTTAGAAAATCTGAGCTGTGTAGACTTTCTATTGAGGTCTATGATGATTTATAGTCAGATTTTTAAGGATTCTAAATACTGAATCTGCTTAAAAATCTGTCTGTAAACCAGTGTCATTTAGATGTAGCCTTATGATGTCTCTGGGACATAAAATAGGGTAATTTTTTAATTTTAATAAAAAGTATCACATTCACATCATTTATTCGATCTGCAAAAGTAACAGAATGATATTTGACATGGTGCACATACAATATTTTTTATATAATCCAAATTTATTGTAAGCGCTTCGAAGCAGGGGGCCTCATACCTCTTGTTTTGTCAGTGATTATCTGATAGAGTTAGTTTTCCTAGTGGAGAATACTATGCCGCACAGGGGCTTTTGCACATGGAGTCTCTGCACTGTCATACAGATTTGTGTAAATCTGCCTCAAATATGCAATTGTGCAGCAGTATTTCTCCATTTAGAATAATATGGCTGTTGTGTATTCAAGGTCTGAGCTAAAGTTAGGCGGCTGACAGATAAGTAAGGAACAAAAATAAAAACAGTTGAAATTCTGAACTATAAAAGCTAAGAGTGTGTGTGGAGGGGGATGGAGGGAGTGGAGGGGCACATGTTGAAACTTCATTTGACATCTAGAGAGCTTTTTCCACCCCTGGAGAGGAAGTAACTTTCAGACTGAGCCCAGTATCCACTGAAGAGCACCCATACCAAGTTTCACAATCCTTTGGAGATTTTCAAACAATGTATTTCTATTTCTCAGTTCAATGCCGCCATATTGAGTGACATATACACTTGCAAAGGCATTTTTGTAGTAAAAGGTCAAAAGCACTGAGGAAGTTTCTATTTAAAAACCTGCAAAAAATGTCATTGTTAATTTGGTGATTATTATAAGAAATATCTACATAAGGTTTTTCCAGAGATCACCAATGGCACAATAAAAATCTTCCTTGCTATGCAGCATTAAACAGTGCAGAATTATATTCAACTTTGAAAAGTTGAAAGTTGTTTACTGTTCTGCATTATTATTATATTATTATTATTATTATTAGTCTCCGATCCTAAATTGGTGTTAGGGTTAGGGATTTTTAACTGGTCTTAACTTTTCAGTCTTCATGCTTTGACATGACTAACCATGTGACATCACCTCCAATGTGATACAATAAGGTGACATTGGAACAGAAGTGATGTCAGAAAGCGACAAGCACAAGCCAAGTGATGGAGGCCGGTAAATTAAGCTTCAATTTAGGATTATGGTTACGGTAAATTAAGCTCCAATTTAGTTATGGTTATGGTAAATTAAGCTCCAATTTAGGATCATGGTTATAGTTGATTTCTTGGCGATTTTTGACAAACATCTATTTGGACAACAAGAACTAAAGTACTTAGGTTCAGGTAAATTTTTTATTTGACAATTCTGAAGTGCAACAATGACTATAATAATAATAATAATAATAATAATAATAATAATAATTATGCTCCATGCAGAACAGTAAGCAACCAACATTTTCTGGTGCACAAACAGTCAGAGCAGCGGTTATGTTCCTATAGGGGCTTTTATTCTACTTTCAAGATACTCTGAGTGAAATATAATTCTGCACTGTTAAAGAATTTAATGGTGTATAGCAAGGCAGATTTTTTTGCCATTAGGGATCTCTGGACAAACCATATGAAGATGGTTCTAATAATAATCATCAAAAATACCAGTTAAAATCCTAACCCTAACTGCAGGATAAGGGTCAGAGTAAAAAAAAAAAATCAGGTTTACAACATATCAAGCTCATATTTTATCACAAGTACTGTTGAACAAAACAAGGAAAGATTTAGGCAAAGCATCATAGTAAAATTGTAGTGTAACTTATGGACAGCCTCAATGTTTCCCTGTGAGTAAAGAAGCTGTAAGTGACCCATGATGAGCTCAAGAATTCTGACCCTGTTGAGACTCTTGTGATTGTTGCGTGACTTTTTACCCAATAAGGAAACATTGAGGTTGGCGAAGTACTGCACCAGCCTTAGGGGAAATATTGAAAACTGTAAACACTATGACATACAATATTATACATGTTACATAGTATAATATTATAGTAATTATGTTGGCAGAGACTGGTAAATGAGAACACTAAATATTATATGTTTTCTTGATTCTCTACTCCTCAAAAAAATAAAAAAGATCTCTGTTTCCAGTTTGAAAATCTGGTAAGTGTAATATCCACAACTGTTTATTCATATGAAGTGTTACAGCTCGTTGAAGATTTGGAGCTACACCTTAAAAGAGCAATAATGAAAGTTATGTATGTAACTTATCCACTGACTTCCTCGGTCGTAAATAATTCCACCAAGTTTAACATCATTTTATTTATTTAGAATTTTAGTGCTTGTGTCCACCCCATGCAGGAATTTCAGGAAATTATATATTTTAATTGAGTATAAACTAAATATACTTGGAAATACTTGGGGCTTTATACAAGAATGTTTATATTTTAACTAGAGATAATTTCTTATTAAATCTGAGCGCAGAGACATGCCACTGCTAATTTGTATGTGACGCAATCTGTTACTTTCAAAGCAAGTCATTTGGTTAGTTTGGATGCTAGCCAGAAAAACATGTCTATGTGCTGATCTGCTGTTATGTCACTTCATGTTCCATGTTTCGTGACTTAGAAGCAATTTATGAATGATGGAAATGGACATCTGACAGTAAACACAATGAATGCAATTAAGATCTTTGGGTCCTAAGACTGAAATGCTAGTTGATCTTGTATAACAGAATGTTATAGCATGTACATCTAGAAACTAGGTAAATGGTGTTATCCCTACAAAACTTAAAGATTATATGCCATCAGCTGAAATCCTACATTTCTGAAACAATTAACTTCAAATGAGATTAAAAAAAAACAAAAAAAACTTTCAACATACCGGTTTATTTTCTTCAATTAACTTACATTATAATTCACTTATTTTTTAACCAAAATGTCTGCTCATAAATATCCTGCTCAGTGTCGGACACTACAGATCTCTGTTATTAAATTTTTAAGGCGCTTTTATTTTTAACAAAAGCTTATCAGCCACTCGGATGTTCTAAAATACACAACAAAAACAAATGAACTCTAAAGTCTGCTTCGTCCCAACGCTGGTGATGCTCCCAGTGCTTCTGGCTGGTGACGTCAAGTTAATTGTTCACGTGATCCTGCAGCTATTCACAGGCCTAAACAGTCTTTTTCTGGATGAACAGCATGTGACCACTGAGGCCTGTGATTGGCTGCAGAGTCACATGACCAATGATCCTGAAATCATCTTGGCACACCAAGACCAGAGGCTATTAACCCATCATAAACAGTATAAGTTAATGGTCAAGGTTCTTAGTGGGAAGTGATCTAGCTGCTCCACTTTATAGATTTGATCCCAGCTGCACCTTTTAAATGTGATACAAAAGAGATAGGGCAAAAGACGGAGCTGAATCGGACATGAAAAGCACATGATATAGTACACATTTAGATCAGTATGTGGCCACTTTCACAGTTGTCATGGGGGACACGTTTTAGCATTATATAATAGAGGTAACACTCAGACCTCCCACAAATCTATTGAATGTAACGTACTAGGATGGTGATCTCAGTTTTAGAATAATCTTGGTGAGTCCTATTCCCAGGGTCATAACACAGATGTTAAAGTATATTTTATATTGAGCAGAGTCTTGTTTTTCTGGTACATAGCTTTATATCCCCTGCATTGATGTAATGATAAAATATTGCTCCCAGCAACCACCACTAGAGGAGGAATACTGAATACTGTTCATATGTTGAGCTCAATAATAACACAGTATGTAGCAGGCTTCAAAGCTCCCCTTACCAGGGGTTGGCGGGACCATAAAGTTACACTTTTAAGGTGTTGACAATCAAGAAGAAAAAAAATCCAAATTCATCTGCATTTGATGTTTTCTACAGTAACTTGTGATTTTCCTGTACCACATGTAGCCTTCCTTTACAGCACCCTTTATAGCAAGATTTCCTGTTTGAAAGCTGTTTCCCTTTGTGTTGTAAATATACAAGCCTCAAGATCATTTGCTCTTATTTGTCTGTCTTCTTTCCTCTCAGTCTCAGTGATATAAGCTTTGGACAGAATGCCCACAATGCTATGATTTCAAAAGCTGCTATAAAATCCCACAGGCCTTTGATCACCTGATCTTGTGGGCTTGACACAGAGACATAACTACTCAGCTTATTATCATCAAACAGCTGAAGCTGAACTGCAGAAAGCCCATAGAAAATGTAAGAAAAGTATTAACTTTCAAAAGTGCATAACTTTGGAAGAGATATTGTTTAAAAAAATATATACAGTATCTCACAAAAGTGATTACATTCCTTCACATTTTTGTAAATAATGTATTATATCTTTTCATTGTACAACACTGAAGATATGAAACTTTAATACAATGTAAAGTAGTCAGTGTACATCTTATATAATAGTATAAATTTGGTGTACCCTCAAGATATCTTAACACACAGCCATGAATGTCTAAACCGCTGACAACAAAAGTGAGTACACCTCTAAGTGAAAATGGACAGATTGTGCCCAATTTGCCATTTGTTGTCCATAGTGTCATGTGACTCGTTAGTGTTACAAGGTCTCTGGTGTACATGGGGAACAAGTGTGTTAAATTTTGATGCACTCATACTGTCACTGGTAGTTCTACATGACACCCCATGGCAAAGACCTGTCTGAGTGTTTCAAAAAGAATTGTTGCTCTACATAAAGATAAGCCTAGGCTATAAGATTGCCAACTGAAACTGAAACTGAGCTGCAGCATGGTGGCCAAGCCCATACAGCAGTTTAATTAAACAGGTTCCACTTGACCAAAGAAGTTGAGTGCATGTGATTAGAGTCACTTCCAGAGATCATCTTTTCAAAATAGACATATGAGTGCACCCAGTATTGATGAAGAGGTTATAGAGGTGAGGAGTCAGCCTGTCAGTGCTCAGGCCCTATGCCGCACTCTGCATCACATTGTTCTTCATGGCTGTCATCCCAGAAGGAAGCCTCTTCTAAAGATGATGAACAAGAATTCAGCACACAATTTACTGAAGACAAACAGACTAAGAACATAGATTACTGGAGCCATGTCCCATGGTCTGATGAGACCAAGATGAACTTATTTGGTTCAGATAGTGTCAAGCGTGTGTCGCAGCAACCAGGTGAGGAGTACAAAGACAAGTGTATCTTGCCCATAGTTAAGCATGGTGGTGAGAGTGTCATGGTTTGCGGCTGCATGAGTGCTGCCGGCTGTGAGGTGCTACAGTTTATTAAAGCAACCATGAATGCCAACATGTATTGTGACATACTGAAGCATGTAGCTATAGAAAACGAGGGTAAAAGTGCGGGACTGGCAAAACATGCTTCCAGACCTAAACCCCATTGAGCATCTGTGGGGCATCATCAAATGGAGGGGGGAGGAGCACAAAGTCTCTAACATCCAACTGCATCGGATGACTGGAAGAGGATTTCAGTGGCTGTAATCTTTGAAGCTCTAGTGAACTCCATGCCCAAGAGAGTTAAGGCAGTGCTTGAAAATAATAGTGGCCACACAAAATATTGACACTTTGCGCACAATTTGTCCATTTTCACTTAGGGGTGTACTCACTTTTGTTGCAAGCAGTTTAGACATTGATGGATGTGTGTTGAGTTATTTTGAGGTCACACCAAATTCACACTGTTATACAACCTGTACACTGACTACTTTACATTGTATGAAAGTGTCATGTCCTCAGTGTTGTCCGATGAAAAGATATAATACAATATTTACAAAAATGTGAGGGTGTTTAATTTTTGTGAGATTCTGTATTTTTCCATTGTACAACCCTTACATATATGTGAATATGTTTGGTATTCAGAGTTCTGTAAGTTTGTTGCAGTCACTATTAGGATATATTACAAAATCATCACAGAATTGGACCTAAATCGCTCTCTAATTTTCACATTTCTCTCTGTGTTGTTCATTTGTATTTTTATTTCAATTTCCTGCTATACGTTGAAATTACATATAATCGGTAGCATAGATGTCTTAAAAATACAAACATGGTTTCCAGGCTTTATTAACGTCTATGGGGAAGTCACAGCTTGTCTGTGACATGTAACGGAACATGTTGTATTTTGAGTTACATGGTCTTCTTATGGATATACAGCTGTGAAAACATACAGACATGGACTTTGTCCCATTGACTAACGTTAACTCAACACAATCAAGCTACACAATATGACTCAGTAAAAGTCTCAGACATATTTGCTCCTAATTGAAATGTTCTAGAAAAATGGAGCAAACCAAAAAAAATATGACGCACATTCAAATCATTGCAAGAATTATCTATCTATTATCTATTAGTGCACCATTGACCTATTTCATTTTTTACCTTGAAACTGTAGGCATAACTTAGGGGAATAATAGGGCAGGTAGTGCCGCCATCAGAGATTTCAGAGCCCCATACACATTGTTAACCCCCCCACAAAAAAAATATATATATATATTTTTGGGGTGAACAAAAATACATACAACTGTGCCATTGTTTTGGGGTTTGGGTCAGTAGGTATACAAGGGCCAAAAAATACTCCCTCATGATCATCGCATGTCACCACTATGTAGTGACTAATATCACTATAACGTTACTGACCATAATAGACTACCAGAACCATTATTACCAATAACAACAATATATAAAGACCAAATAATGGCATCATATATCCCTACCATATAGTGATTAATACCATTGTAGCATTAATCATCAAATCAATACACCAAGACCAATATTAACAATAACAATAATATACAAGAACCAAATAATACCGCCACATCATGACCACATATCACCACCATAAAGTGACTACTACCACACTGTCATTGAATATAAACCACTACACAACATTACACAATATTACCACGATACAGTGACCATACAGTGGTAGATATCAGTTGTACACAGTCACTCTGCACATATATAACTGATTGCAGTGCAGTTACACCAGGGTCTCACAGGTGAAGTCTTCTCTTTTTTTCTCCATTCGGTACAGACCACCATGATGAATTCTCCTGGCCACGACCCATTCCTGCAGAATTTTCAACACAAACACCTTAGACTATTCACTCTTCTATCATCTTCCCATCAGTATCCACCCCTCCCCCCATGTAAAAACTCCCCATCCATAGTACAAACTCCCCAACTATAGTAATAATAACATCCTTGGTGCCAAAGTAGTTAGGTAGGTAGGGCCTCTGGTAGCTAAGAATAAAAGCCCCCTTAGAAGATAGGTAGCTATACAGGGCCCCCAGTAGGTAGGTGGGTATATAGGGCCCATCAGTACTTAGGTAGGTATCTAGGTTCAACCAGTAGGTAGTTAGTTATATAGGGCCTCCAGTAGGTAGTTAGGTATATAGGACTCCCTCAGTATGTAGGTAGAAATATAGAGCCTCTCCAGTAGGTGTATAGGGCCCCCCATAGTTAGGAAAATAGGGTTCTACCAGTAGGTAGGTATATGGGCTCTCCCAGTAGCTAGATAGATATATAGCCCCCCCCAGTAACTAGGTATTTATATAGACCCCCACAATACTTAGGTAGGTATATAGGCCCTCCCAGTAGTTAGGTAAATAAAGCCCCCTTAGTAGGTAGGAATGTATAGAGAGTCATCCAGTAGTTAAATATATAGGGCCCTCAGTAGGAACGAAGGTATATAGAACCCCAATAAGTAGCTAGTTATATAGGGCCCCTCAGTAGACAGTTAGATATATTGGACTCCCAGTAGGTAGGTAAATAAATAAATAGTGTGTACCCAGAGATGTAGTATATATAGCCCTCTATTAGGTAAGTAGGTAAGTATTTAGGCCCCTCTAGAAGGTATGTAGCTATATACCACTCCCCAGTATGGAGTTAAATATATAGGGCCTCTCAATAGGCAGTTATATAGGGGTCCTGCAGGAGGTCGGTAGGTATATAGAGGCCCCCAGTAGGTAGGAATAGAGGGCCCCCCAGTATCTAGGTAAGTACATAGGGTCCCCCATTAGGTAGTTAGGCATACAATACTCCCCAGTAGGTAGGTAGCTATATAGGGCCCTCAGTAGGTAGGTACATAGGGCCCCCAGTATGATGGTATGTGTATAGGGTCACCCAGTAAGTAGGCAGCTATATAGGTTACCCCCAGTAGATATGTAGACATATAGGCACCACATTATAATAAAAAAAAAAAAAACATAATACTCATCTCTTCACACTCTCTCAGCATGTCCGCCTTCTCTAGACCCCTAGGTCTCTAGGCCCCGAGCCTGGTGCTTAAGGCTTGGGGCCTAGGACAGAAAAAAGGCACAGGTGGCATGATGATTTCATTTCATCACGCTGTCTGCACAGTGGCACAAGACAGGGGCTGGAAGTGAATAGCTCTCTCTGCTCTGCTGAACATCTCAATTGAGACAACCTATATGGTAGAAAGAACAGGCCACAGATCTGTTCTTTTCACTAATCCTGTGATGTAAGGGAGGGTGGTAGCCAGGGCCGGGTCACGGCATTTTGGTGCCCTATGCAAGGACAGCCAGTGGCGCCCCCCCCCTCGCTCCCCAAAAAATTGCACCACCCCACACTAATTCCTCTCGCCCCTGCGCCAGGTCCTGTCACTACTTTTTCTGTATATTCCTTATAGATCCAGTCCATCTCCTCAGCAGTCACTGCACAATGAAAAATTTGCTTTTTCAAAATCGCTCCCCTCCGTATGACAGTAAAATACATTACAAATAACAATCACCAAATAATACACCGATACATGGAGCAAATCTACCAGACAAATGATTGTTACTAAAAACACTCCTACAAAACCAAGACCCAAAACTATTACTACTTAAGGATCAAATAATCCTGCCAGACCCTGACCGAACGCGACCCCCACATGTGACTATCAGCTGTACACAGGCTCTGATTACATATACCACCGCCATACAGTGACCAGATAGTGGTAGATACTAGTTGTATGTAGGCTCTGCAGAAATATAAGTGATTACACTGCAGTTACATTTAGTGACTCACAGGAGACGTCTTTTCTGATCAGTGTCGTTCACTTTCCCTTTTCTTCTCCATCCGGTTCACACCTTCATGCTGATTTCTCCCGGCCAATACTCGTCCCTGCAGATTTGGACACAAATATCTTAGAATCCTCACATTTCCAGCAACTCCTTAATTATAGGTATATAAGTCCCCTCAGACAGGTATATATGTCCCCCTTAGATAGGAAGCTAAATAGGTCCCTGCAGTTAAACAGGTATATATAGGTCCCCATCATTTAGGTAGGTATATATAGATATGCCCTCTCAGTCAGACAGGTATATAGGGGCACTCAGGCAGATATATAGCTATAGGGACACACAGGAAGGTATATAGGGGCACTCAGGCAGGTATATAGATATAGGGGCACTCAGGTATATAGGGGCACTCAGGCAGATATATAGGAGCATTCTGGCAGGTATATAGATATAGGAGCACACAGGAAGGTATATATGGCACTCAGTCAGGTATATAGGGGCACTCAGACAGGTATACAGCTATAAGGGCACACTCATGCAGGTATATAGGGGCACTCAGGCAGGTATACAGCTATAGGGGCACACAGGCAGGTATATAGGGGCACTTAGGCAGGTATACAGCTATAGGGGCAAACAGGCAGGTATATAGGGGCACTCAGGCAGGTATACACCTATAGGGGCACAAAGGCAGGTATATAGGGGCACTCAGGAAGGTATACAGCTATAGGGACACTCATGCAGGTATATAGCTATAGGGGCACTCAGGCAGGTATACAGGGGCCCTCAGGCAGGTATATAAATATAGGGGTACTCAGGCAAGTAAAAATAATAACATTAATACTCACCTTACCTGCTTCCCGGCTGCGCGCTCCACTTCAGGCCACGCCTCCAGCACTGGGACACTCCTCCGCCGACTCCTCGGGCGCACGGCCTATGACGGGCTGTGCGTTTGAGGAGAGGCAGCGTTGCGATGACCTCACTTTATCGCGTCGCTGCCAGCTGAGCTGCACGGGGCCGCGGCGGGTCCTCAGCGCTATGTGGACCCAGTGGCCCCGCTGTGTCGGACCCATGGCCTAGCGGAGGATCCAGCGATCTTCCGGTGAGCCAGTCTGACACTGCATAGCAGGGAGCGCTCGCTCTCTGCTCCGCAGAAGGCCTCACCTGTATGTGCGTCCAGCGGATGCACATACAGCTAAAGAGACCGCCGGGCTCCAGGCCCATGGCAGCGGCCTGGAGCCCGGCGATGTTCGGGCCCCTTAGGGCAGTACTTCTAGTACTTCCGTACGGGGGGCTAACCAATCAGTGAAACAAGGAGGTGGGGAAGCCCACGGCCGCTGACAGCTACCGTCTCCTTGCTTACCTACCTACTCTGGGGCCCTGTCAATGAGCCAACCTCCTGGGGCCACCTATCTACCTTTCTACTTACCTACTAGGGGGCTCTATATACTTATATACTGGCGAGCCCTATATACTTATTTACAAACTGGGGGGACTATATATGCTTAATAAAGTCCACAAAAACATATACAGTATTAGGAAAACAAAAATACATATCACTGCAAAGAGCTATTTCCCAACCAAAGTGTAACTTTTAATAAATACCGTTAAAAAACACATATAACACTCCAAAAAACACAGCATAACAAATGCCAATATACCAAACACAAGACAAAAGGGCTGCAAGAAATAATACAAAAGAGGGAATTATAGGGGAGGAGAGAAAACAATACTAAATCTCCTCTACCCTAACTAACAGTGGGGACATTGACCTGAAAAGAGCGGCCCCAGAAATATACTAACTCCCTCAAAAAAGCCCAAAAGATACAAAAGTAAATGCAAATCCAAAATAAACAAATGAATTCAAAAATAACAGAAAAAAGTCCCAAGACTGTAAATACTAATCTACAAGGTTTAGGCTTTAAGTTACAGCAAATTTTTGGGGTGACTATCAGGTCAAATTTGACTAAAAAAGGAGGCACAAGACTAATGTCGAGTTATATTTTTGCTGGGAACCCCTCTGAGGTGATTAATTGGCCTCTTTCATGAGTATCTGTGCGCTGCTGAACCATTGTCACTGGAGGACACACGGTACAAAAAAGATTTCTTGCATCCAGATTGTAAAAAAAGACAAAAAAGTTCATTTGTGGCAGAACACTTGAGCTATGAAAGGTGCTCTCACTCCCCCTGCATTGATCTTACCATACGTTTATCTATACTCTGAATGGCACTTGGATGATATGGTAACAGATATTCAGTGAACACAGACCAGAACAGAGAAAGTAGTGATTCAGATCCCTAATCAATCAAGCAGGAAGCTTTTTCAAGAGAGCAAAAAGGCAATCAGTGATCAGCGCCTGCTGACCAGAGCCTGGCCTGCTTTCATCTGCTCTGCAGTGTTTCTACAAACAAAAATAATAAGAGCTCTCAGCTCCTTCAAACATGGTGAAACATAATCCTTTCTGCAGGGAGGGCATCAATACACGAATTGAGGGGGTTTTCACTGTGTATACAGCTCGTATCAGCTGTACTTATGGATTCAAATATTGCTGCTATTAGGGACTAAACCAGATGAAAGATTTGTTTTTCCTGCGACACCTGTGGCAACAAAAGTCTAGCCAGCAAAAGACAAGTTTGTCAGTGGTTTGGCTTTGAAATTTGCTTTCTCCTCTTAGAAGGGTTTGTCACTCAAAGCGGTGGGAATAAGAGGAGCTGGTCTTAAATATTCCTTCCTATGACAGGCTAGTGATGGGAAAATCAGTTTGTTCTCTCTCTAGTGACAATTAGGTAGCCGTGATCACAGACATTCTGTACATTCTCTATGACTTCATGTTATTTGCATTTACTCTTTGAACAGGAGTCTATTTTAAGACACATTTTTAAGTACATATAAGGTGTGGTAGATTTTATATAATAGTAAAACACATAAAAAGCAATCAGTTTTTGTTGTGGTGTTTACCGCTTCTTTCAATAGATGGCAAAATTATACAGGGATACCTCAAATGCCTATAATTTACTGCTTGCTGATATTTCTGTAAAATATATATTTAATGGACTTTTTTCCTTTAGTGTTGTTATATTTTAGAATAAAAAAACTTTGTTTTTCATAGTTCAGTTTTTTTAACTTTAAGCATGTTTTTAAACATGGCATTACATTATCTCTTGTTCATGTAAAATACACATTCATATGTTAGGGTATAATTAAAGTCAATCACAGCTACACTCCCACTCAGAATTGTACAGAGACAGCTGCTCTACCATGATTTACATTTATGGTGGAGTGTAAGAATTACCTATAGCTGGTGACATATATGTAATATATACAATTTGGGGAATAAAGGGTTGTTCAGGAGTAGAAAAACATGGCTACTTCCTTTCAAAACACAGCAGCATCTCTGTCAAGGGATATGTCTAGAATTGCATTTCAGCTCCACTAGATGTGAAAATGAAGACTATACCAAATATTGCTGTTCTGATTTTGCTTTGTTGGGAGATAAAGGAGATTTTATTTACTGATAATGTACACAAATTTCTCTAGTTTAGCGACCACCTTTCTTTGCTATCTCTGCTCTGATTGCTCAAAAAAAGCCCATGTCTGACCATGGTCCTCACTACCTGCTGATTCTCATCAGTAAAACATGAGTTTGTTTATCTAAGTTAATGACAAGTTTTATCCCTTTAGAGCTCTAGTCTTGTGCACTACTGTTTATAAACCTCCAGTCATGTCATTGTAACAGGCTCAGCAGGGAATAACGGAGCTGATTTGCTGATCACGATTCTAGATCTGCCCATACTCTTACCAAGAAGTGTGAATCTGAAGCTGGCTGTAGCCCTGTGAAGCAGCATGGTGAGATGACCCCTTTGACTTCAGTTGAGCTGAGCTGAAATATCAGGTGCATGAAGTGGTACTGTTCATATAAATAAACAGCCATTTTTTTGTAATCCTGGACAAGATTTTCATTATAGCTAAAAAATAAGCAGTAGGTAATACTATAATAAAATTCCTCTCATCTAAACGTTAGCATAAGAGATGGGGACCTTTAGTTTACACTGACACAGAGGCATGTTTTGTTAATGGATTTAGTATTCATCTCTGGAATGCAGGAACATTTTTTAAAGCTTTCTTCACATTGTTCACAATTTGTTTTCAGTTTTGTTTTTGGCTTGTAAAATCTTTATGAATTTCATGCGGTTTTCATTGTGCTTTTTACAAGCATTTCTGTTTGTTTTTTATCTATTCGTCACATTTTTAACAATAGCTCTATAAGAAAATGCCTGAAAAAAAAAACACACCCAGAGCATGTTGCATTTTGAAAAAAACACCAAAACCTCCATCAGACATAAACGTCATCAGCCTTCAATAGAAGCTACAAATTCTCTGGATACAAAGCTTTTGTAGTCGGCAATGCTGTGATTGTAAAGTCTATTATACATTTTTGTTTTGTTTTTGTGTCTTTTTTATATATTTACTATAGCACATTATTGAAACTTCTACATACTGCTACGGTGCTGCAGCAGTCTAACAGCCCTTAGGACAAAAGTTTTTTCTTTCTTTTATGTCAGAGTTCACACAAATGTGACAGAAAGAGAATTAAGGTCGGTTCTATCACACTGCTTGTGTATCAGGAGAAATTTTCAACATTGCTTCTCGTGAAAAATATCTTCATACACACAGAGTTTAACCAAGCCTTTATGGAGCCTGTGTGGCAGTGCCCAGTGCCTGAACACCTCTGTATATCATCATACAAGTCATGAGCACAGGGCTCTGCCATGTGCATGTTCGTTAGTCATGTGTAATATTTATGTCAGTCACCTATGTCCATTAAGTCTTGCAATCTAAATTCTAGATTAATTTAGCATTATGGGTATACCCCCGCTCACACAGGGAGAACATACAAACAGGCTTGGACTGGCCCACAGGGGAACAGGGGAAATCCATGGTAGCCCTCCGAACATGGTAGACCTAGAGTTGCTTTTATACTGCATATACATCCTTGGGAGAGGCAAAGAGGCAGAGAGAGAGAGAGGCAAAAAGCAAGTGGCAGAGTATTAGAGGCATGTAAAGTATTGTAGAGCAACTATGGCTTTCAGTCAGCGGAATTAACTCCACTGGTGGGTCCTAGAATCAACTCCACTGGTGGGCCACAGGCTCCCTAGTTTGACGCTGCATACAAACTCCATGCAGGTGTTGGTCAGATCTGTACCCAGTACCCAAGAGCTGCGAGGCAACAATGCTAACCACTTAGCCAATATGCTGCTTACTTGATAATAATGTGAAAATAACATGCATTATTCTCAGGTAATAATATTATTATTACTATTATTATTAGTATTATTACATAAGGTTCAGAGTGACCAATAGGAATCTTAATACTGCAACTTACATTAGCCTTATGTAGAGTAGTGAGGTGGTCCACACCCTTAAGGACCTCGGGTGCTAAATGGATGGATGACCAATCCCAAATCAATGCTGAAGAAATTCCATGGCACACCACTATGTGTTGTCAAAAGGTATAACATCCAGATTTTTATTGAACAAAGGAAAAGATTTTCCAAATTATAGGCATCATGTAGTTTATAGATTGTGAATACCCAGACTAAAGATAAAGATTAGTGTTGAGCGATTATTATAGACAAAGTTGAAATCGGCACAGTTTTTATGGTGATCGGATTTTTTATATCATGCGATAATTTAGGTTAAAATCTGTGCATCATCTATTAAAATCGCGCCTTTTTCGGCGCTTCCTGTAATTTTGGCGGCCAGCAAATCAGATTACAGAATAGAGCAGGGTTAGATGTGTGTGCGACGTCATGACTGGCATGTGTATGGTTGCGATTGGCTGGAAAAATCACATGACCTCGTTTTACATAGAACAGCCCTTCCTGTTCAGCCTGAGTGTCTCTCAGCGTCTCAGAGCGGTAGGACGTGCTCTCTGCTTGTGGCCAAACAGCTCAGCGAAATTATTATATTTCTTCACAGAGAAACCTCTACTATTAGCTGTGATCCTTACAATTTTTATTTAAAGATTAGGGGTTTGGAAGTTTTATATAGTTAGGTGGGGAAAATTTTTAAAAGGGAGCTCAAAATGCTTTTAAAAAAATCACGGGGGGGCCCATTGGGGGGGGGGGCCCCCCGGCGGGCGAAAAACAGACAAGCTCTAAAAAGAACAGGGAAAAATTTCACCAAGACTTAGTGTAGAAAATTGAAATTAGCTTTTTATTTTTTTGGGTTTTTTCTTTTGGGGTTTTTTCCTGGATATTGGGAGCCTAAAACTTTTTTGGGTTTACACATCTTTTTTTTGTAACTGCGGGTCTCTTTGTTAGATGCAAAAACCCATTTTTATTATCAGTATACTTTAGAAAAGTGTTCTTTTTTCAATTTTCCCCATTCCACTTTTGTTATTTTCCCCAACCTTGAATTTAAAATTTTGAATCCACCCAATTTTATAGTACCACAGGTGGGAATTGAAAGGTGCAAAAAATATCTTGTATTTTACAATACCCAAAGCTCTTAAAGAAAAATGGTTTAAAGTTCCCCAAGCTTAGTGTAGACTTGCAATTTAGCTTTTTTTAACAGTTTTTATTAAAATATTTCCCGGGGGATATTGGGCAGCCTAAAACTTTTTAGGTACACATTTTTTGAAACTGCAGGTCTCTTTGTTAGATGCAAAACCCCACTTTTATTTTTCAGTAAACTTTCAGATAGGTGTTCTTTTAAATTTTTTGCCCATTCCATTTTTGGGTTGATATTTTCCACCTTGTATTTAAAAAATTAGTATCCGGGCAAGTCAGCACGGGGTTGAAAGGTGCCAAAAAAAACCTTGAAATCCCCCGAAAAAAATTTCGGAAAAGTGTTTTTTAAACTTTGGCGCACTACGTTTGGGTTTCATTGGGGGGCACCTTGCATTAAATGTAATACTGCTTTTTTTTTAGTCCCAAAAGGGTGAATTGATAGGTGCCCCCCAAAATTTTACCTTTATTATCCAAATCCCAATTACGAACGTTTTTTTTCCATTTTTTTGCCCAGTCCAGATTTGTTGAAAAAGCCCCCTTTTTGCGTTAAATTTGTTTCCACCCAATTGGGGTTTTAAACCCCAGGTAAAATTGATAGGTGCCTTCATTCTTTTTTTATCAAAAATACATTACAGAAAACGTGTTTTTTCATTTGGCTCGGGCCAGCTTTTTTGATGATTACTTTGCAATTAAATTTAAAATTACAGCAATTTTGTAGTCACCCAGGGGAATTGATAGGTCCCAAAAAAAAATTTCCCTTTTATTATCCGAATACATTACAGTAGGGGTTTTTTTCCCTTTGGCGCGGGCCAGCTTTGGGGGGATAGATCTATTTGAAAATTAAATTTGAAAAACGGCAATTTTTGTGGGCACCACAGGTGAATTGATAGGTGCCAAAAATCCTTTTATTACCCGAAAAACATTCGGGATAGGGTTTTTTGTTTTCCCCAGTCCAGATTTGTTGTTTAAGGAGCCACTTGCATTTTAAATTTAAATCCAGAAAATTGTGTAGTTTTCCCCACGGGGTAAATTTGATAGGTGCCAAAAAAAAAACCTTTTTTATCCAAAAATTAAAATTTCAGAAAAGGGGCCCCCACTTTTGGGTCGCAGGCCAGCTTTTTTTGGGATTTGATAGTTTTGGTTATATTTAAATACAGAAATTTTTTTTTTTGATTTGGGGGGATTTGAGAATAGCTGTGTTTGCCGTTTTTTTTAATAAGAGACTTTCCAAAAACCCCTTCCACCCCCTTTCTCAAATTTGAAATATTTCTGAAAAATGGAGCAAAAATTCGGGTTTGGTAAGCGAGCAAAGGGGGGGGGTTTAGGACATGGGAGGTAGAGGTATGAGAAAAGGTGCCCCTTTCCCAGTGCTGGGGGAAAAACCAGCATCCCAGCGGATCATCAGTTGCAGGACCATCAGGCCGGTAAACGCGGGGGAAAGGGCCCTGGGGAAATTTAAAAGAAAACGAACCCAGCGTCGCCAATCTGTCCTTCAGTGGTTAATGCAACCCTGATCCGAAAGTCTTACTTCCTCTTTTCCTCCCAGGTTCACGGCCACAAAAGGGTCGTCATTTTGGCTAAACCAGAATCCGTCCCAAACCATGAAGCAGCCCAAAAGGGCCCAAACTGGGTTGTACCCACCAAAACTGGGGGATAATCCATTTTCGGGGCCTCTTTGATGACAAA
>JAODAL010009758.1:12500-108864 GCA_025379985.1 Phyllomedusa bahiana | reverse complement strand
ATAATATATTATATATATATATATATATATATATATATATATAATATGTATATATTATGATTGGTCTTTATTAGAAGCCTGGAGAGTAGTATAGAGATGGACCATTATACTTTGTCCTCTGAGGTCATGGATATATGTTGTAAGTATGGTATACATACTACTAATATGGTCTTTGTAGATTGAAATGGTCTTTATTGATAGGACAGAAGCAAAGGGTTGGTCTACAAAAGTATTGGTCTAAGTAGTTTCATCAAACAAAAAACTATAAAGAAACCCATAGAAAACCCTGTGCTCAACCTTTAGTATTTATAGTACAATTACGTGAGGAAGAGACCTTGAGGCTTTAAACCATCCTTTGCACAATAAAACTTTGTTTCTTCTCTTTACATTGCCTATAATGTTTTATTACTCAGTAACAATTCTGGAGACATCTCTCCATTTCTTGGTGATCTGAGCCATGATCAATATCTGTATATTTTGTTTTGTTACCCACTTAAATACATCCAAATGGCTCTACTTACAAGGAGCCTAAGACACTAAAGGTCTTTGATTTAGGGTGTTCAGGTATTGTTCCTAAAGAACAGCTATAAGATGATGATGCTCAGATTGTACTTGATGATTTCTTTGCTATTATCTGTAACAGGAGGACTCCCATCTCATTGACTAGCTTTGAACAAGTAGGAAAAGGTTAAAAAAAGATCATTCATTTCAGAATTAAAATAGTTCTTATCTTCTGCGTCTTTACACAAACTTCTCTAGTTTTCCACCACCTCTTGCTGCTCTAGCAGTGGTCAGGCTGGTGTGTTTTATTTTTGATCTTATCTTTCTACTGAGAAAAACTTTAACTCTTAGGCTATTTTCACACGGCATAATTGCGGGGCGTACTGTACACCTCGCAATTATGCCGGGTGTTTCGGAGTCGCGCTGATCGGCGCCTACTCCTGCACCGCGAATAAGTGACATGTCACTTATCTCCCCGGGTGTACAATACAATCGTATTGTACGCCCGGGGAGAGGAGGCATAATCCATAGTTCTCTATGAGAACTATGGATTATCGTAATTTCGGCACACATCTCATTCGTATTAGAGTGCAAATACGCGGCAAAATTCATGCCAAAATTAGCCGTTGCGACCATAGCCTTAGAGTTAGTAACCATGGAGTGCCATCCTGTCAGGTCTGCAAAACACATTTATCAGTAATTATATCAACAGCTAACATTATGTTTGGCAGCATGTACATTTTTCTCTCTCACTAGAAGCTTCATCTCCTGACAAATACAGCTCTGCTAGCTCACATTTATAGCCAAACATCCTATTTTGATAGAGTCATTGTTTTTCATAACCCCTCCATCACCAACATCTCTCTAATAGCCACAGCTAGGAGAAGAAGCAAGCAGAGCTGAAACATCAATCATTGCTGCAGACCCGCCCACAGCCTGCACAGGAAGTGGAAGCCTGAAGAAGCTGTGTGTAAAAAGAGCCCGTTGGGAAGACTCTTTGGGCTCATTAAAATGTTTTAGGATTTGCATTATTCTGATGAGTTGAATGCAGATAATATACAGTAGGTTAAGCAAGGCAATATAGCCCTTTTATTAAACGGGTTCTTTGGGACTCATTTTATTTGTCATAGGACTCATAATTATTAAAAATTCGTTACCTGTCCTGCTGTATAGAACGAGGCAAAGAACCCTGTGGTCTACTCCCCCATATTCCCTGCAAAAAATTGTGATGTTCATTGCTCGCATGGTTTTGCTTCTCCTTCACTGAACGTTTTGTCACTCAGTGGGTGTGCTGAAGTCAGACTCTGCTCAGGAACACTCCCCTTTAGTGGGAGTGACCTGAGCAAAACTCGATCTGGACGCTCTATAGTGAGGGCATTCACACATGCCTGTCTTTAGTTTGAAAGTGAATAGAAGCCAGCAGGAGTAATTACAGGGGAAAGGGTACTTTTTCATGTATGAGTCCTGACAGAAGACAGCAGTACAAAGCTGGGGGGTTTTGTACTGCTGTTATGATAACTGCATTCCTGTCCACAGCTTTGTATATGCAGGAGAAAAAAGAACAAAGAGAAGCGCTCTCCTTTTGTAGTAGGATAAAAGTTAGAAAAGAGCCACAATACAGATAAATCAAGTTCTAACCTTAATTGGTTTTGCAAAGGATGGAGATACAACTGTCATATAAGCATTTATAGGCTGGGAAAATACTGCAGCTGCCGTCGGATTAGGCTTCAAACCTCAAAGTGAAGATTTGGGAGAAGACATTAAGTACAAGTAAAAGACTTGCCCCAGTGCTCAGTTACAATAATTTAAAATCACCACATCCAGTAAGTATTATGGTTAAAAGGTATCACTAATGTATTTAATAAAATAATACAACTCGATGCGTTTCGCACACAGAACCTGTGCTTCATTGGAAAGCACAGCTTTGTACACTGTTTACATAGTGACTAATGAGTCCTGGCACCAAGGTTGAATCAGCATTATCTTAACAGCAAGTACAGAGCTGGGGGAATTACACATTAATGTCAGCACATCGACACTAGTAGTGATAACTGGAAGTCTTAGATTACGACTGCAATGCAGTCAGGGAGTTGTAGGAAGGGGATGCTGGAGAACTACTGACATTCTCTCAAGCAGAAAGTTACACTGCAAAAAGTGGATCTTATAATAGATTAATAAGGAGGCAAAAGATAATAAACATGAAGGTAGTGGAATATCTGTACTTTTCAATATAAATGCTTTTAATAGTGTTCTCTGAAAGATTTAAACTCCCACCTTACCTCTTTAAAGTTTACAATCTAAGAAATTTGGAAAGCACGCTGGCCACTGGTTAAAATGGTCTCTTAATTTATTAAGGTCACAGAACTTACTTATAACCTCTAATATATTATGTGGGCCATTAAAATACTTTAAGATTTTGTTTCAAGGCCTAAAACAGTTACATATTTCAGGGGGGAATTTTAAATAAAAAAACGAAAAATTCTCTTTGTAGTGTGTCAGATATGTCTTGCTTAGTGAGCAGAAAGTTTCCAATCTGATATGAACAATGAAACATTAATGTCTTACATACATATGCATATCTTTTATTCATATTTGTCATATCCAATGCAAATGGATACATTGTGACTAAGTGCTGAAATCTCACTTTCTTTTCATGTTATTACTTATTATAGTCACTCAGGCAGATCTGACAAAGGGCTGTAATAACACATATACTGAAACAAAAGTGGGGAATTTTACATGAGGTGCCGTTTTGGGTTAATTGTCATCACTCCTTGGCAGAATGTTTGTCTAAATACTGTATTGTGTGGCAATAAAGAATCAGTAGATACAACAGACTACTTCCTACTACTTACTGCTTACTACTAGAGATCAGCGAGCAGTAAAATGTTCTAGTTCGATTAGAACCTCGAACTTTTGTGAGTTTGGCTCAAGGTTCTATTCAAACTAGAACTTGAACCCCATTAAACTCAATAGGAGAAGATGTTCTGGATAATTTTTATACCTATACAGATGAGGAGAAGCTGGAATTACCATCCATAACAGGAAACTGGATACGGAACAACTTAGTGAAGAAAATTTGGCTCTAAGAGTGACAGAAAAAAACTGAGAGGCTAAAATGCTTAATTCCCTTCAATGGCTAACTGAGAAGATGAGGACAGCTTGCAAGTAGGGGCGTAACTATAGGAAGTACAGCGGTAGCAGCTGCTATGGGGCCCTGCATCCTGAGGGGGCCCAAAAGCCCCTTTGACACATAGGAGATTTGGAGACGGTGTTATACAATTACTGAACCCCCAAAACTGCAAAAAGTGAACTTTTGGGCACTGAGTATGATTTAGCAAATCCAAGCACTCTATATAATATATATCCATGTATATAAGAGTTAGGTGTTATGTGAGCCTGCAAATGTCACCAAGTAATAGCTTCTGGGTGTGGGAAAGATGCAGCCAGCAATACCAAACTCCCTAACTATTGCTGTCTATGGAGAGGAAAATGCTATCTAACTAACTAAGAGCAGTCTATACAGTACAGAGAGTGAGCTGAAAATGGTGTTCACAAGGCAATACAGTGAAATATATATAACATGGTCATGTGATTTTAGCAGCCAATGAGAGCCCTACACCTCAGCAATGACATTTTTGACACTTCTCTGTGCTCTGCACTTATTGGATGGCCGCCAAAAGTGCAGAAAGGTGATTGCATGGCTGCCAAAAGTGCAGGAAGGTGATTGGATGGCCGCCAAAAGTGCAGAAAGCCACTGAAAATGAAACTAAAAATGGTGTGTCGAACTGAAACTTTACTCGAACAAACAGTAAAATGTTCAGTTTGGTTCAAGTTCTAAAAATTTGAGAAGTTCTACTAGAACTTTATTTTTTAGAACAATTTGATCAACACTAATTACTACTACTAGGCTATATCAATTCACATTGTATTTCCTATTATGGTTTTTGTCATCTGAAGTAATAATATGCTTTTGAAAGTTTTATTGGTGGTGAGAAAATGTAAAATGGTGCCAAAAAAAGACGCTCATTTATCTTTGCTGATCTTCAATGATTAGCAAAGATAAATAAAGATTATTAGCAATTACATTGCTGTTCTGATATTGCTTCATTTCAGAGTTAGGAACATGTCCTATCTCCTGTTTTTGTACACAAGCTTCCTTAGTTACTAGTCACCTCTCTATTCTGTTACAGGCTGCAGCAGTGGTCGGGATGGTGATGTCACTCCCTGCTCTATTCCTTAATAGAAAGATGTAAGTTTAAATTATTTACTGACAAGCTGTTTTCTGGTCTATCATCAGTTTCAGTTAATGTAACCAGAAGTGAGGTAAGACTGGAAGAGACTTCGGACTGGAACCACCACAGAACCATATGTGTATGCATAAAGATGTATAAAGCAACCAAACCTTAACAAAAAAAATGCAACATAGGGTTAAGGTTGAATACAGCCAAATCATATGGGGCCCCCACCCATTACTAGCTCCTATTTTTTATTATATCAGTGGGCCCCTTTATGACTAGGGCCCCCAACAGGAGTACTGCCCTATATGCACCCCTGCCAGTTACCATGTGCCATTTCCAATACCGGTGTCTTCTTATGTGTCAAAAGGGCTTTTGGGCACCCTCAGGATGCAGGGCCCCATAGCAGCTACTACCGCTTCACCTCCTATTACTACACCCTTGCTAGCTGAATCTCCATGTTCCCCGTTGTGATGTTCTTGCTGCCACCACATATATCACATGTACAAAGCTTGCAAGTAGAGGTGTAACTTGAAGTTCTTGGGCCCTGGTGCAAAAAGGGAAATGGGGCTCCTGCCAGTTACCATTTCCAATATCAGTGTCTTCTTATGTGTCAAAGGGGTTTTTGGGTCCCCTCAGGATGCAGGACCCCGTAGCAGCTGCTATCGCTGCACATCATATAGCTCTACCCTTGCTTGCAAGCTGTCCTGTACTGTTATGGATGGTACTTCCAGCTTCTCCTCACCTGTATAGGTATAAAAATTAACCTGGACATCTTCTCCCATTGACTTTAATGGGGTTCAAGCTTAAGTTCAACTCGAACCTCAAAGCGAACACTGCTACTGTTCTACTTGAACTAGAACATTTTACTGTTCGCTCATCTCTAACCAGTTCTTAAAAGGGTTGTCTCACAATGCTGTTTCACAGAGAAGAAAGCTGCTTTAGATTCATGCTTCCTGTCTCCTGGTTAGGCTCTGGGTTGTTCTATAGCAGTGATTAGCATATCAGCTCTGCATCCACAGCTCTTTTAATTGCACCGACACGAGAGCAGGAGATGTTATCTATAGTGCAGAGAGCTTCAGAGCTGAAAGTGAACACTTGAAAGTAGTTTGTCTCCTTTTTTTACAGTTAACATCTGTTCTCGAGCTGCTGGAATCCTGTGTGCTGACCTGTGGTGACGTAACTCCCTGCTCTCTGATAAGACAAAGAGCACTGAGAGCATTGGAGAGCCATTCAGTAACCAGTGTGCACTCAGAGCAGATAAGTTTCATAGTTACATAGTTTGTCAGGCCGAAAAAAAGACATACGTCCATCCAGTTCAGCCCATTTTGCTAAAGTGTTGCTAAAGTGTTAAAGTATTGATCCAGAGGAAGGCAAAAAAAAACATGAGGTAGAAGCCAATTGTCCTCATGCTAGGGAAAAATTCCTTCCTGACTCCAATCTGTCAATCAGAATAAATCCCTGGATCAACGATCCCTCTCCAGAATCCTGGTCACTATAACCTGTTATATTATTACATCTAGAAATGTATCCAGACCCTTCTCCAGAATCCCGGTCACTATAACCTGTTATATTATTACATCTAGAAATGTATCCAGACCCTTCTCCAGAATCCCGGTCACTATAACCTGTTATATTATTACATCTAGAAATGTATCCAGACCCTTCTCCAGAATCCCGGTCACTAGAACTTGTTCTATTATTACATCTAGAAATGTATCCAGACCCTTCTCCAGAATCCCGGTCACTATAACTTGTTATATTACATCTAGAAATGTATCCAGACCCTTCTCCAGAATCCCGGTCACTATAACTTGTTATATTATTACATCTAGAAATGTATCCAGACCCTTCTTCAGAATCCCGGTCACTATAACTTGTTATATTATTACATCTAGAAATGTATCCAGACCCTTCTTCAGAATCCCGGTCACTATAACCTGTTATATTATCACGCTCCAGAAATGCTCCAAGCCCTTCTTGAACTCTGTTAGTGAATTCACCATGACAAGTTCCTCTGGCAGAGAGTTCCACAGTCTCACTGCTCTAACAGTAAAGAATCCCTTTCTATGTTTATGTAGAAACTTTCTTTCCTCAAGACATAGAGGATGCCCCCTTGTTCTAGATACAGTCCTGGGTATAAATAAATTTTTAGTGAGATCTCTATATTGACCTTTGATGTATTTAAACATATTTATTATGTCCCCCCAAAGCCGTCTTTTCTCTAAACTAAATAACCCCAATCTTGCTAATCTTTCTGGGTACTGTAGTCCACCCAGTCCTTTTATTATTTTTGTTGCCGCCTTTGTACTTGTTCAAGCTCTACAATGTCTTTCCTGTGCACTGGTGCCCAAAACTGTACACAATATTCCATGTGTGGTCTAACCAGTGACTTGTATAAGGGTAGAATAATGTTCCCATCATGTGCATCTATGCCCCTTTTAATACAACCCATGATCCTATTTGCCTTGTCAGCTGCTGCCTGACACTGGCTGCTACAATTAAGTTTACTGTCCACCAGGATTCCCAAGTCCTTCTCCATGTCACTTTTACCCAGTGTTTTTCCATTTAACATGTAATCATGTAATGGATTTTTCCTCCCCATGTGCATAACCTTGCATTTATCAGTGTTAAACCTCATCTGCCACTTCTCTGCCCAGGCCTCCAAGTTCTCTCTTAGCTCCTGACCAGGGAAAAATCAAAACAAACATGTATTTATTAAAGGTCTTTAATTAAACGTCTCTACATATTGAAAGCTAATCTTTGTAGTGAGAGAACCCCTTTAAGGAAGAAATAATACTTGCAGATCATGATTACATATTGCCACCACATAGAGACTTGCTGTGATGATGGTGGAGTACAGTTACAGGTATCCTCTTGCTGCAGCGATGGTGGAGAACAGGTACAGGTATCCTCTTGTTGTAGTGACGGTGGAGTAAAGATACAGGTATCCTCTTGCTGCAGTGAAGGTGGAGTACAGGTACCGGTATCCTCTTGTGGTGATGATGGCTGAGTACAGGTATCCTCTTGCTGTAGTGACGGTGGAGTATAGATACAAGTATGCTCTTGTTGTAGTGACGGTGGAATAAAGATATAGGTATCCTCTCGCTGTAGTGAAGGTGGAGTACAGGTACCGGTATCCTCTTGTGGTGATGATGGTGCAGTACAGATACAGGTTTCCTTTTGTTTTAGTGAAGGTAGAGCAAAGGTGCAGGTATCATCTTGCTGCCCTTCAAATAAAGTACAGGTATCTTCTTGCTGTAGTGAAGGTGGAGAACAGGTACAGGTATATCCTCTTGCTATGGTGAAAGTGGAGTACAGGTACAAATATCCTCTTTCTGCCATTCAGGTGAAGTACAGATACCTTCTTGTTATAGTGAAGGTGGAGTACAGTTGCAGGTATTCTATTGCAGTGATAATGATAGAGTACAAGTATCCTCTTGCTGTACTGAAGGTGGAGTACAGATAGAGGTATCCTCTTGCTGTCATGAAGGTGGAGGACAGGTACAGCTATCCTCTTGCAGTGATAATGTTGGAGTACAGGTAATCTTTCTGCCATCCAGGTTGAGTACAGATACATTCTTGCTATAGTGAAGGTGAAGTACAGGTACATATATCCTCGTGCAATGATGATGGTGGAGTACAGGTACAGGTATCTTCTTACTGCCATCCAGATGGAGAACAGGTACAGGTATCCTCTTGCTGTAGTGAAGGCAGAGTACCAGTACAGGTATCCTCTTGCAGTGATGATGGTGGAGTACAGGTACAGGTATCTTCTTGCAGTGATGATGGTGGAGTACAGGTACAGGTATCTTCTTGCAGTGATGATGGTGGAGTACAGGTACAGGTATCTTCTAGCAGTGATGATGGTGGAGTACAGGTACAGGTATCTTCTTGCAGTGATGATGGTGGAGTACAGGTACAGGTATCTTCTTGCAGTGATGATGGTGGAGTACAGGTACAGGTATCTTCTTGCAGTGATGATGGTGGAGTACAGGTACAGGTATCTTCTTGCAGTGATGATGGTGGAGTACAGGTACAGGTATCTTCTTGCAGTGATGATGGTGGAGTACAGGTATCCTCTTGCAGTGATGATGGTGGAGTACAGGTACAGGTATCTTCTTGCAGTGATGATGGTGGAGTACAGGTACAGGTAACTTCTTGAAGTCATGAAGGTGGAGTACAGGTACAGGTATCTTCTTGCAGTGATGATGGTGGAGTACAGGTACAGGTATCTTCTTGCAGTGATGATGGTGGAGTACAGGTACAGGTATCTTCTTGCAGTGATAATGGTGGAGTACAGGTACAGGTATCCTCTTGCAGTGATGATGGTGGAGTACAGGTACAGGTATCCTCTTGCAGTGATGATGGTGGAGTACAGGTACAGGTATCTTCTTGTCATGGTGAAGGTGGAGCCTATTGACAATATACAGTGATAAGTTTTATTAATGGTTCCACAATATGTGTTTTACTGGTGCAATGTACTGTAGCTATAGCGTGTAATCTTCTTATGCTATACATGCACCATGATTAAAGGGGTCTTCCCACCGTACACTTTGATCTCATATCAGTAGGTTATGTTATAAAAGTCTTAAAGGTCCCACCGCTGGGACCCAGCACCTATCTCGGGAATGGGTCCCCAAATGTTTCCATTCAGAATGGCCAGTCATGCTTGCGCCCGACTCTCCATTCTGCTCTATGGGAGTTTCTAGCACAGCCGAGTGCCGTAAATCATGTCAAGTATACTGTATGCATGAATACTACCGATAAGCCGGACACATAAATCATACCAGAATATGCTTTACCCGTGAATAGTGCCACCAACTACACACTTAAGAAACACTTTGACGTTGATGGACTATGTTACACTTCACCCATTTTTTGGGAACTAAGATGGTGCCTGAACTTTCATGTTGTAGTGGAGGATGTATATAACATGCATCCGTATATTAACAGTGCAGCCTCCAGTATCTTTTATGCAGCCCATATTTTAGCGTTGTAATAGAAAATGTGCATGTCCTTAAAGGGGTTTTGCCACGATCTCATTTCATACCTCCTGTATCCTGTTCTTCAGCTCTGTGTGCTCAGAAGGGGGGGAGGTGTGATTTGTTTGAATTACATATCATGTGACCGGGCAGGATGACATCACCAGGCCTTTCCTCTCTGTAGTCAAGGAAATGTCTGTTTATGTAAAGCATTGTGAGTAGCTGAGAGGTAAAGTTTTTGTCTCCAGACACAAGGGTCCTAGGTTCAAATCCCTGCAGGAACCAAACCTGTGTTGTTTTTTTCTCTTTCTCAGTGCACAGACCTCATTGAGGTTTCTTTTTTCTTTATTTGCACTGTTTGACTAATTACTAAGGAGTAAATAGGACAGGAGTAGAATGACAGCACCTGGGGTTTGAACACTCAGTAGCTGCCTGAGAGGAGAGGTGATGACTGAGCATGTGCGACCAGGACTGAGGAGCTCTCAGCCCTGGTCGTATCCCCTGGAGATGAGCTGTAAACAATGGATCACTAAAGGAGCTGCTAAAACAAAAACGGTGCAGAATTTTTAGTAATAATGAATGGTGAAAATGTTCGTTATTTCATTTGCAAGCTTCCCACGTCAATTTTACTTCGTGGCAAAACCCCTTTAAAATTGTGGGCCTCATCTCATCGGACCTCATCTGAACCTCAGCTCGGGCAAGGTCCACATCTTCACTGCTTGGGAAAATTCCTCTTTGAAAATGTGTTTATTTTGTTTCTAAATCAGATTTCCAGACATAGATTGAATCGTAAGCCCTTATCCAGGAGATGATGTCCCTTTTATCCATGAGTCTGGATACAGAGGATGCGCTAGGTGTACGGATCTCAGTACTGCATCGGTTAACTTGACAAGGCTATATTGTAAATACCCTGGGAGACACATACGGTTGTATGATGCAGAGTAGAGCGGCACAGAGACGTACGTGCCATTTGTAACATACAAGATACATTAGTGAAGGAATCTTTTAGTGAGAGGATGATTGAATTTAGGGAAATGATACAGGAGAGGTGACACTGACTGTGACAGAGATTTTCCACTAAAGCATGTCTGTGGCTCCTCAAGGATAACTCAATTTAAAGGAGGATGAGCTTAATTCCCTGGTACAATGGAAATGACAGAACCTTAATCTTACACGGCTGGAGTAAAGTGAGAGACGGATTGAAGAGTGAAAGTCCACAGCATACCCGTAATGCAGCAGGTGTATACAGAGCTTCCTTAAAGGGATTGGTTAGCTTTATGCCACATTTTCCCGGGGGGGTAGCGGACCCACCATGCCCCTACTAGGTTTACCTCGAGGGGGCACGACTAAGCGGCTGTCTGATTCTTCCAAGAACCTTTTATAGTAAGGATGGCTTACCCCGAATGGGCACCAAGTGCGACCTCAGAGGAGTCCCAGACAGGTCAAAGCGCCAAAGCAGGCACTACACTGACAGAGGACCAAAACAGAAGACAAGGAGTTAGGTACTGTAAAATGGGAAAAGTAGAGGCTGCAATACATGCACAACCTGTGGACAGAAGTGTCACTGTTTTTGGAAAACAGAAGCAATGTTTTTCTTATGATGTACAACCACATAAAGGTTAACACAGACCCGCAGATTTATCTCCAGTCAGCCAAGCATTTTGATGTACTGTATATTCAACATTGCAATGCTCATCTGATTAGGATATTTATACACATTGACTTCCTATTTTTACCTTTTTTTCTGTAAATAAAAATAAAAATATTTTTGCAAGGGCATACACATTTCTAAAGGGTTTGTAAACTTGTGCAGGCTTTTTTTTTGCATTAAATTCATCGAAAATAAAGTATGCCATAAAAATACCCAACACTTTTGTGTATACAGGTCCTATTCATACCTATAGGTACAGATTACTAACAAACCCGGTGCCATCTGGTCCTGAAGACAATTATATTATTTTTTGTTAGCAAGAAGAGATGGCAGAGGAGTAACACAACAGTACACGATCGGACTTCACAACATGGGCCTCATGTATGAAAACTGTCTAGGTGTAAGACTTTCTTTGTTGCCCACAGCAACCAATCAGGGTGCATAGCAACCAATCAGAGCCCATAGCCACCAATCAAAGCTCATAGCAACCAATTAGAGCCCATAGCAGCCAATCAGAGCTCATAGAAACCAATCAGAGCCCATAGCAACCAATCACAGACCATAGCCACCAATCAGAGCTCCTCTTTCATTTTTTAGAGCAGTATATGAAATGAAAGCTGAGCTCTGATTGGTTGCTATGAGGTCTGACTGGTTGCTATGGCCTCTGATTGGTTGCTATGAGCTCTGAGTGGTCGCTATGTGCTTTGATTGGTTCTTATAAGCTCTGATTGGTTGCTGTGAGCTCTGATTGGTTGCTATGTGCTCTGATTAGTTGCTATGGGCTCTGATTGGTCACTATGAGATGTTGTATGCTATTATAAATATTCAGGGCAGGGGCGATGGGTAAGCAAAGGTGCAATACTCCTTTTTTTTACCCAGGGCACCAGAATACCTTGTCCAGAGTCCTGAAAATATTACTCCTAATGTCCCCTGATGCCTAAAACAACCAATGTAATCTAAAATATGAGACTGTTTACACAGAAAGGTACACACAGCCATGTGAGTTTAATGGAGGTAAAAGATTTTTCCATTTCTACAGTCATAAAAACAATAGGAAATCGTACAATTGTTGATGTTGATAAAAATGACCAGCACTATTGTTGATCAAATAAATCCCAGTTTGGTTGGACAAATTCACACTTTTTTTTCACTAAACTTAACCTTAATCCTCTATCCATAACCCTAACTCTATCCATAACCCAAACCGTATACTTAACCCCATCCATAACCCCAAACCTATCCTTCACCCTATCCATAACCCTAACCCATCACTAACTTTAGTCATAACTCTTCCCTTAAAGGGGTTGTCTCACTACAAAGAATAGCTTTCAAAATGAAGGGAACACTAAATGAAGACGTTTTCCAAATATATTGCTTTGTTCATCTTTTTTTATTAAGGAGCTCAAGTGATTTTATCACCTTTCTGGCTCTCTCTGGTTCACCAAGTAACTGACCTGTGTACTTCACCCCCTCTGCTGTTTTTTCTATCTGATAGCAGGAAGTGACATCACACACAGGTCACAGCAGTGTGAGAGATTGTGTGTTATCTGCTCTTTCAGACAAAAGACAGCAATCACTCTACTGTTTACATTAGCTCAGAAGCTTCTCTGGACCACAGATAAGGTAATTTATCTAATCTAGACTAATAACCAGAGAAGTCTGAATACACTGAGCTCATATGCTAATTACAGACAACTTGACCAGGAAGTGACAGAGCAAAGCAGCATTATTTCATTCATGCATCCTATGAAATTTTGAGATGAGACAACTCCTTTAACCCTAACATTATCTGTAACCCTAAACCCTATCACTAACCCTATCCTTGACTCTAGTCATAACCCTAACCCTATCACTAACCCTAACTGTAGCCCTGTTGTTTGCAATAGCAATAACATTACTCCTAAATTGAGGGTTATGTTTTTTTATGGTATTTTGAGGGTTAATTTACAGTTCCATGGTTAGCTCTATATATACAGAACTGCAACCACCATAGAGCAATACAATAATCCCTATAAACTTGTGAAAACCCTAACCTCAATTTCGTTTTAGGGTTACATTTTAGGCTAATTTGACTCTGGTCGACCTGAGTGGAATTACTTAGATCCAAATCCAGAGCCCAACACTATCTTGCCCCAAATGTATTATTCCCTTCCCAAAATTCCTTTTTGACTTTGACTTCTTGATGATTGAATGGGGTTGGCTTATCTGAACCTTGCAGTAATACTGTATCCACACAAAGTAGAAGAGATTGTTTGGGAGTCTTTTCTCTATATGGCTGCAATACCTAGTATTAAATGCACATCCCTAATTACATCCACACAGAGAATGGATACAGCAGACATCAATCATTCCCCCCACAAGAACGATCAGAAAGAGGAAATGGATGTGGATTCCATTAACACGTTTTTATTTCCACTTGACAGATTACCGCTCTCCTGAGGGTCTCACTGCCTTTAGCATCCTCCACACGTTGTGTATTACACAGACCTGAGGACCATTCCAGATTTACCTATTACTCTTCCCTATTGTATTTGGTATCTTTCTAGTGATTATGAGAATTTCTTCCCTGAAGACCCATTTGATGGTACATTCAATTCTTATTGTAAACTGTAATGTGGAAAATACAGTAACAGCCTTCTTAAAATTCAATAGATGCTTACTTGTGGGACTGCTTGTGGGAGAGTGGGAGATGTGCAAAAAGCCTTTTTCTGTGACATCGAGAATGCAATTTTATCCACACCACTGTCATTAGTAAGTAAAGGAGGTAAAGCTAGGGACACTTCACCCACAAGGTCCAAAGTTCACCTGTAAAGGTGATATCATGTTAAAAAAGGTCAATGTTGCACCAGTAGTGGGGTGGACTGTGCACCATAGGGAATCACCCTGCAGGTAAGTGCTTCTGTTTGAAGGGGGGGGGTGAACACATGTCAATCTAAGGCAGTGTTTCTCAACTCCAGTCCTCAGGACCCACCCAGGTCATGTTTTCAGGATCTCCCACAGAATGCACTGATAATAATTACATCACCTGTGCAGCATAATTACATCACCTGTGCAGCATAATTATATCACCTGTGCAATGCTAAGGAAAGCCAGAAAACATGACCTGTTGGTGGGTCCTGAGGACTGGAGTTGAGAAACACTGATCTAAGGGTATGTTCACACAATGTACTGTGGTGCGTACAGTACGCACCACAGTACATCGTGTCTCTCGGGAGCTCACGCTAATGCGCGCATATTCCCGCGGCCCCATTGACATTAATTACTCGCGGCAAATACAATATGATCGTATTGTAAGAGCGGGGAGAAGAGGCGTAATGCATAGTTCTCTATGAGAACTATGGAGTACCGTAATTTTGGAGCGCATCTCACCCGTAATAGAGCGCAAATGTGCGGCGAAATGCACGCCAAAATTAAGCTGTGTAAACATAGCCTAATGGACCTGCCGGGGTCTGCAACATCGGCTCTCCAGCGGTTGGGAAGCTACATCTCCCATCATGCCCACTTATATAGATTATATAAATGCATGATGGGAGTTATAGTTTCCCAACAGCTGGAGAGTAGAGATGGGCGAATTTCCCAAAATTCGGTTCGTTCACTTCGCCGAATTTCCCGACAAAAAATAACTTCGTTCCGAATTACTTCGGGACGAATCACGTTAAAAAACAGCTATTTCCAGGCTGCACAGAGCCTGCAGGGTGCTGTAGAACGTTGTGCCATGCTTAAATATGCAGAGGGAGCTTGGTTTGGTCTTCATACAATGTTGTGTTTTAGTATGACACGCAGATGACTGCCGCCGCTCTTAGAATCGCTTCACTATAAAATTCCCTGGGCACTTAAGAGGGCAAAACTGACCAAAAAACTGAAGGGGGAATGTAGCCTGATAAAGTCATGCCAGCGAAAGCTGGAAAAAAACAAGCTGAGGGCTCAGGTGGCAACATCAGTGACAGAGTGTGGAGGTGACGGCGCTAGCCACAGCAGCATGAGGTCAGAGAGTGGCACAATGACATTCTGGAGGTGGCAAAAACAGGAGTAGGCCACAGAGTGGCACAATGACACAGTTTTCTAGGTTATGGCAGCAGCCACTGCAGCAGCTTTGAGGTCAGACAGTGGCACAATGACATTCTGGGGTGGCAAAAACAGGAGTGGCCACAGAGTGGGACAATGACACAAGTGTGTGGGTCACGGCGCGCCAAGCAGCAGCATGAGGTCAAAGTGGCACAATGACATTCTGGAGGTGGCAAAACAGGATAGGCCACAGAGTGGAAATGCAGTGCTAGGTTATGGCAGCACCCACTGCAGCAGCATGAGGTCGGGACAGGGGCACAATGACATTCGGAGGTGGCAAAAAAGGTAGGCCACAGAGGGGGACAATGCACGTGTGTAGGTCAGGGCAGACCACAGCAGCAGCATGAGGTCAGACAGTGGCACAATGACAGTGTGCAGGTCCCCGGCAGCAGCCACAGCAGCAGCATGAGGTCAGACAGTGGCACAATGACAGAGTGTGTAGGTCACGGCATCAGCCCCAGCTAGCTGAGTTTCAGAAGGGACAATGACACAGGGGTTAGTCACAGCAGCAGCACAGCGCAGCATGAGGTCAACAGTGCACAATGACAACGTGTGTAGGTCACGGCAGCAGCAGCATGAGGTCAGACAGTGGCACAATGACACAGTGTTTTGGTCACGGCAGCAGCAGCATGAGGTCAGACAGTGGCACAATGATAGAGTGTGGAGGTGGGTGGCAATACCAGTCCCTGGTAAAAATGGTGGTAGGCAGATGGAGAAACTGTCAGCAGATGTGTGGCATCAGGCGGGTGGCGGCCTCAGAATAGTGGCTGAGGCAGGTAGTTTTAAACCCCAGACTCATTTCTCACAGTTGGGTGAGGCGTCATGGCTGATGTAGTCTGACGCCTAAGGCATTGGTGTGTGGAAATCCTGGTCGATCCACGCCTGATTCATCTTGACAAAGGTCAGTCTTTCCACATTTCCCGTGGAAAAGCGGGTTCTCCTTGGGGTAACGATGGCCCCCGCCGCACTGAACACCCGCTCTGATGCCACATACTGGCCGGGCAGGACAGCTTCTCCACTGCAAACTCGGCAAGTTGCGGCCACACATCCAGTTTGGCTGCCCAGTAGTCCAGCAGATTTTAACTGGGGTGGCAGAGTGCGTCCAAGAAAGGCCACCACATTTTGGTTCAGGGTCTGCTCCAGGTCCTGCTGCTGCTGTTGCGACTGCCCTCCTTACTAGGCGGGTGAAGGAAGCTGCTCTTCGTGACTCCTGACTTAGGTTGCTGTGATGGAGCTGGTATGCTCCGACGCCCCCCCCCCTTTCCCCCACCCAGCCGCGGCAGGCGTACGTGAGCACTCAAGAACCCCCCGGTCAGACCTGTCAGAGGAGGGACGATGCCGCACATAGGCAGCGGCCAACTGACTACGGAGGATTTCCCTATAGTATTTGAGTTTCTCCTCCTTCAATAGCTGGGAAAAAGGCCCCCATTTTGGGCCGGTAGCGAGGGTCCAATTTGGGTGGAGAGCCAGAAGTCATTCCTCTGCCGGATGCTGATATTCGGCTGTTACTAGCCAGGCAAATCAGCATGCTGCGGGCCATCTGCAAAAAGTGACTTCGAGGGGCCCCCTGCCTCCACCCTTCCCACTGTATACTGCCACGGTGCTTGGGGTCATCTGCCTCGTCTTCCTCATCTCCATCTACCTCCTCCAGCTGCTCCCTGCTCCTCCTCTCTTGTCACCTGGGTAGAAAATCCACTCATTTCACCAGACAATGCTTTGCTCCAATGTCCTCCTCCCCCTCCTCCTCCTAATTACAGGCCCCACGGACTCCTGGGGCCCGCGAGATGTCGTCGCCACGTCTCCCGCCCCCTGCCCAGACAGATTTTTCAGCATCTGTTCCAGGACATGAAGCAGGGGAATGAGTTATTCATCCCGTAAGTCCTGGCGACTGACAAATAATGTGGCCTCCTCGAATGGCCTCAACAAACGGCAGGTGTCACGCATGTCTCCCACTGGCTGACATAAAAGGGTTAACAGGGGATTTACTCCTGTCCGCCTGGATCATCAAAAAATCTTTAATGGCCCTTTCTCTGTTCATACAGTCAGCCCAAAACTGTCGGCTGGAATTCCAACTGGTGAAACATCGTATATCAGAGTGTGCTGGGGAGGCCGTTCTGCCGCTGCAAACTCGAGGAGGGTGTTCCTGGCTTTGTAGGAATGGATAAAAGTTCATGCACAGTTTCCTGGCATTTTCAGAATCTTCTGAAGACCGGTGGAAGACTTCAGGAACCTTTTCACAACCAGATTGAACACGCGCGCCATGCAGTGCGCATAGACCATCCCTCCTCGGTGCAGTGTGGACACCATGTTCCTCCCATTGTCTGTCACCATGGTTCCTGTTTGCAGTTGTCGCGGAGAAAGCCACTCATAGATTTCTTGCTGCTTGACTCGGATCAGTTCCTCCCTGTGTGACTTCGTTCGCCAAGGGCAAGCCGGGGTGAAAGAACTGCGTGACACCGCTGTGCCCTATTTATGTGGTATGATGGAGCAGTACTTGTGGAGGCTGAAATGGTGGTGGTGGTGGAGGAGGAGGAGGCGGACATTGGCACAGGAGCCGCAGTTTGACAACGTGGAGGAGAAAGCGGCGTCTCCAGTCCAAGGTGTTTGTGCGCCGGGGCCAGAAGCACATTCACCCAGTGGGCTGTAAAGGACATGTACTGGCCCTGACCGTAGTTACAGCTCCAGATGTCCGCGCTGCCGTGCACCTTGGAACAAACCGATAAGCTCAAAGGACTGGCCCCCCTTCTGTTCTACATATTTATGAAGTGCTGGTACTGCCTTTTTGGAAAAGAAATTACGGCTTGGAACTCTCCATCTCGGTTCGGCACAAGCCATTAGTTCTCTGAACGATGCAGAGTCCACCATTTGGAAAGGGAGGGACTGCAGCCCCAACAACTTGGACAGGAGTACGGTCAGCTTCTGCACCTTAGGATGGTTGGACGCAGGGCCGTGGTGCCAACGTTAGCTCCCTGGCCACGCTTCACTTTCTGCCTACAGATTCTACATATACCCATTTCGGCTCCTCCGGTGTCTTAGCACAGAACTGCCACACCGCCGAGTATCGGATTTTACCGCCAACGCTCCGCACTGAGTGACTACTGCCGCCGCTGCCGCCTCGCTGAGCCCCTGTGCCGCTACTTTCTTGGACCAGCGAAGCGGGTTTTTTACCCCATGGCCGCATGGCTCCCGACCTCACACTACTGCTATCCTGCTTTACTCACGGCCACACGACCCACTTGCTGGCTGCGCCGCTGCCTGATGCGCAAGCTGAGCCCTCTTCTCCTGACGTGATTAAGCCCTTTCCTCACCCGGCTCCCAAGTGTGGTCGGCTACTTCATCATCTATTTGTGTTTCATCGTCACTGCTGTCCTCATCACCGGTCTTGGTATGCAGAGGCTGACCCCTCACAACATGACCTCCATGCCCCTCTCAACATCTATACTTTGCGGGCCTACTGCAAAAAGCAGGGGATATTGGCTCCATTTCTTCGCTGCCAAATAGCTGCTGACTGCCCCCCCTCAAAATTTTTCATCCTCGCTATTTTAGTGGCGCTGAGCCAGACCACATAGTAGATCTCTGGCTGAGGGAACCGGATGGGACAGAGGCGGGTTGAGGCAGGTGAGGGCGCTGACCCGCTCCCGGGCCATGCCAACTAAGGGTTGTGTCTACTTCCCACCAAAAATTGGCTGGGGTTGTCAGATGTCATCTGGGAGGAAGTGGATGACCTAGTCAACCAATCAAGAACCCTTGGGTTGCTGTCAGCACACGGCGCTAGATGACAGCGGCAGTTGTGGCCTCACCGAAATGACCCCTGCTGCGACGTCCCCCTTTCTGTGCTGCGACCTGGGCCTGGGAAAGTTTGTGCCTCTGCCACTCGCAGGGGAAGAGCCTGCCACCTCTCTGTCTGACATACTGTTTGTTCTAAATGTACAGACACTGTTTGATGAAGATATCTGTATATGATAAATACACACCCTGTATTTGACGCCAAAAGAACCCACTAAGAAGCTTGGGTAACCCTGGGATATAAATTGCGCTCCACCAATGGGCATGACAAATAGACTTGTATCTGCCGTTTAAAAAACTCTGTGTATTTTACTGAATATAAAGCACAAACAGCTTAATTACCCTTTGGATATGAATTATGCTACAGAATTTCTTCTGTGGCGGTGAAAAACAAAGTTTCTTTTTACTGAGTACAAATGCAGAACAACGCTTAATTAACCCCTGGATGTAAATTGCGCAAAAGAATTGAGTAAACCAAAAACTACGAGCTTTGTAGCGTGTTACAATGGCGTGTTTTCTACGCTACACAACAAGAGAAAAAATTGTAATTAACCTTCGCTTGTGAATTATGCTACAGGGGAAAAATTTTAATTTTTGGCGGTGAAAAAGACGGTTTTTTTGGGCACCACAGCAGAAAAACAACGCTTAATTAACCCTGGATGTAAAAATTTCGCCAAAAATTGAGCAACCACAAAATACGAGCTTTGTAGCGTGTTACAATGGCGTGTTTTTTTACGCTAAAACAACAAGAGAACAAATTGTAAATTTAAACCCTTTGCTTGTGAATTATGCTACAGGAAAATTGTAATTTTTGGCGGTGAAAAAGACAGTTTATTTTAGTCCCCACAGCAAAAAAACGCATTTAAATTTAAACCCCCCGGATGTTTAAAATTTCGCCAAACAATTGAGCAACCACAAAAATACGGCTTTGTAGCGTGTTACAATGGCATGTTTTCTACGCTACACAAACAGGGAAAATATTGTAATTAACCATCGCTTGTGAATTAGGCTACAGGAAAATTGTAATTTTTGGCGTTTAAAAAGACGTTTTTTTTTTGTCACCACAGCAGAAAAACAATGCTTAATTAACCCCTGAATGTAAATTGCGCCAAACAATTGAGCAACCACAAACTACGAGCTTTGTAGCGTGTTACAATGGCATGTTTTTACGCTACACATCAAGAGAAAAAAATTTTAAATGACCTTCGCTTTTGAATTAGGCTACAGGAAAAAATTTTTTTTTTTGCGTGAAAAAGACGGTTTCTTGGAGTCACCACAGCAGAAAAAAACGCTTAATTAACCCCTGGATGTAAATTGCGCAAAAGAATTAGTAGCCTAAAATGAAGTGTTATTTGTATAGTAAAAACGCTGTTTCTTTAAATGAATTACAACAGGAACTGGCTTAGATCCCCCTTGGATATTCATGTGCTGTGAGCAGATAGCATTAAAATGTAATTTTCAGCTGCAGTGGAAGCACAATGGACTTCAGATCCAATACCCACAAAATCAGAAATAGAACATTAAGAGAAACAGTCTCTGAGACAAGCTGAGACACCCCCCAAAAATCGCTGTATAAAAATCAATTCTTCAGTAACAATTAGCCGCGGGGAGCACCTTCCCTGATCAGTACAGTGAGAGCGGTATGAGCTCCAAGCGTCGCGCCCGGACTTATATAGTGCATTGGGCGTCACAGAATCCCGCCGGTCTCTGATTGGCTTCATGTCTGCACATGTCATGCAGGCTATGCCCTTCTTCCTCCCAAGTGCTTCCCCATGTAACGCCCTGTGCTCGCAGCCATTTATCAATCAAAAGCACACTTCGTTCACCCGAAGACCCAAACCTCGACTTCGTTCAGAACCGAAGTTTTTTCCCGAAATTTCTAAACGAATTCCCCTTCGTTAGAATCAATTCGCCCCTCTCTACTGGAGAGCCAAAAGTTGCAGGACCCCCAAGGCGGTACAGTAATGTGTGTTTCGGGAATCGCGCTTTCCCGGTGACTCCTCGGCGCGGCGGGGGACGGCGGGGTTTGACATGCATTCTCGCGGCGCGACCGCCGCGAGTAATTGACATGTCACTTATCTCCCCGCGCGTACAATACGATTGTATTGTACGAGCGGGGGGACGAGGTGTAATCCACAGTTCTCTATGAGAGTTATGGATTACCGTAATCATGGGGCGCATTTCCCCGCGTATTAAGCGTAGCACGCCGCGAAATGCGCTCCAAATTACGCCTGGCTTGACCAAATTCAGATTCAGAACATCTCAACCACAGTTTTTTTCTTCTCTAACCCTATCCCCATTGCTGTTAAGAATTTTAAGAATCCTTCTACTACTGATTACTAGATCAGAGGAGGCTGACGCTAATGGGAGTGGTTGATTGGTTAATAGGAGCTTTCATATAAAATAATTTATTAAGGGAGCTTTCACGCAGCGCAGTTTTGGTGCAGTTTTAACTGTGCTCCAATTATTACCTTTATATGCCTTTATTACCAGCAAGCTTCTTTCACCTATCTAAACGGTTTGGAAAGTGAGTAATCCATTAGTGTGTTTGTATCCACAAGACTTCACACACAGTCATTGATTACTTACTTGGAACACTTTTCTGAATAATTTAGACAGCGCAGTTTTTGTACAGTTTACCTATGCTCCAATTATCTGCCTTTATTACCAGCAAGCTTCTTTCACTTATCTAAACAGTTTGGAAAGTGAGTAATCAATTAGTGTGTCCGTAATCCAAAAGACTTCAAACACAGTAATTGATTACTTACTTGGAACACCTTTCTGATCAATTTAGATGACTGAAAGAAGCTTGCTGGTAATAAAGGCAGTTTAGTTGGAGCACAGTTAAAACTGCACCAAAACTGCGCTGTGTGAAAGCACTTATTAGTTGTGACAGTTGCAAAATCCAATATGTGGTTGTACCACATGTCCCTTACAAATAAGGATTAGAAGGCGTCTTTCAGATGCAGTACGGCCCGAGGCAATGCCATCATCTGCAGTTTCCCGTCACTTTCTGGAAGTCCACAGAGGTGATGTAAGTAGCTTCTCATTTTGTGGCACAGAAAAAGTGGTTAATTCAGAACACTGGGGAGATCTACACAAAAAGATATTAGACAGAGAACACAGGTGGATCTTTGACTTACAAACAAGGGTCCTTCTTAGTCTAAATATAAAGCAGGAGTTTTTGTATCTCTACTAACTGTACTGTATGGTTTAGTATACCTATTGTTCTTCAACAGGATGTCAGCAGAAGTCTCCTCCCTTAATAGGTGGGGAGACACATGTGACACATTCAGATGTTTTATTAGTCACCGTCATTTGTTGAGCCGGAAGCTTCGAATAAGGAATATTTTCCAAAATGCGTCAGCTTCCCGGTATACACTATGTACATGGTGTGTGGCACATAGATGAGCTGTGTGCTGCCTGATATGTGGAATATTAATATGTTGTAATAAAAGAAGAGTTTTAATCGTATTGGATGCTTCTGTCTGAAGGTGGGGCTGGTAATCCTTTCTTCTATTACTGCAACAGAAGGTTGCAGCTTCCCTTCCTCTAGGCACCATACAGCAGACAACGGGACACAGCCAGGGTGAGCTGACTAGAGTACTTTTTTCAGTGGTTGATTGCTAGCCCTCTATCAAACAAAGTTTTACTTTGTGGCTGGCTGCTGTGTATACTGGTAGCTGAGAAATTGCCCGATAATGGTGTGTGGGAGATTTAAACATGTATGAATGGGGCTGCGTCTGATATCGGGCTGAAAAGACACCAGATATCAGGCCTAGCCCCGTTCATACATGTCGCCCGATATGTTAACCTTACAACAGGCTCGGAAAGGCCGACCGTCATTTACCTTTTAATACTGTACACAACAGGAACAATTATATGTGGTACAGTTTGAATGCGCACTCACAACAGCTTACAACCTGACTTTACCCACTATTCCCAAAAGACAGATTGCAATCACAGTATAAGTTGAACAGGTTGAAATAGTAGTAGTACCGATGTCAAGCTTTCTTCAATGTCCGAAATCAGGAACTGTTCCTGAATAGCCACTTATGTCCTTGAACCAACTCTGGCCCTAACTAAGCTAACTACAGGCCTGATAATAGTTCTAGGTAAGTTGGCATGCATGCTACCAACCCGGGTCTACCTTGGAGTTGCAGACAGTCACCAGGATGAGGGTCCCCTCTATTGGAGTCTGATATCCAAGATGGTGGTCACTGCTCTTTGTTTCTGGATATTGCAGAATGTCTGTTCCGTCAGTGCTTTCCTCACCAACAACAACAACACAGCCAGCAGAACTCTCCTATCCCAACAGGAGCCAATCACTATTAATGGATTCACGGAGGCAGGAGAACAAAGCAGAACCATGCTCTACCTTTGTCCTCCGTCTGATCTCTCAGTACCATCACTTCTTCTCTCCAAAACGGCTGCTGCTCCCCAGTCTCTCTGTCACACGACATTTATGAAGGTAACGGCTAAGGTCTGACATCCCATTAGGGTTTTCCTTATAAGGAGTTGGACAGGAAGTGATATCAATCTGAGAGCCCCCATAAAGAGGTAAATTAATCTTTACAAACCTATCCTACCCCCAACTCTAGATTAACATAGCACTTATGGCCTGACGTAATATGGGTTTCCCTAATATGGTGTTGAACTGGAAGTGATGCCGGACTCAGAGCACCACCAGACTAGAAGTTCAGCAAAGAGGTTAATTAATCCCTCAAATTCTGGTTAGATAGGTTTTGCCACTTTGCACAGACCATTCTAAAGCCAGATCATATTTCACTATAAGCTGGCCTCAGGGAGTGATGGAATGGCCATGCTTGCACAGCTCTTCCCAATTCATGTCAATCAGGGTTCCAAATATATCCAAGCACATTTGCTTGGCTATTGTCATAACATTCACAGAAATGAACAGGAAGAACTGCATAAGCGCATCCATTCCTCTGTCTCTGAGACCGGCTTATAGCGAGCTATGAACTGGCCACAGAAAGGATTTTGCAAAGTGGCAAAACCCCTTTAAGGTTACAGTCCTGGTCTGACATCACTTTAGGTTTTCCTTAAAGGGGTTGTCTCGCTACAAAGAATAGCTTTCAAATTGTAGGGAACACAAAATAAAGACATTTTCCAAATATATTGCATTGTTCCTCTGTTTTCCCTAAAGAGATACAAGTGAATTTATTACCTCTGTGGCTATTTCAGTTCCCTCAGTAACCAACCTGTAAACAAATCTCCCCGGGGCTGTTTGTTCAATGAGATAACAGAGAGTGAGTCATCACACAGGTCACCAGTGTCAGTCAGTGTCCTGTGCTGCCAGACAGTAAAAAGCTTGATTTATCTCAAGTAAACAGCTCTGTAATTAGGGCTTTTGTTTTGGGGATCAGATAAGAAGTCCTGCAAGTAGTTTGAGAAACTAATCTAATCTAATTAGCATCTGAAAGCACAACGGAGCTCAGAGCTGTAGGAGCTTATGCAAATTAGTCTGAACCAGGAAGTGACCGAGAATTTCTTTCATGCATTCTTTGAAACCCTGTGGGGAGACAACTCCTTTAATGTTGGTGTTGGACCGAAAGTGATGCTGGACTGAGAGTGTTACCAGACCAGATGTGGCACAGTAAGGTAAGTTAGCCCTTACATACCAGTAAAAAAAATCTAACTTTAAATGGGTTTTTGCACCACAATGATTAGCTTTTCATCACTGTTTGGATTTTGCTTTGGTCAGGAGATAAAGAAGATTTTATCTCCACTTAGAGCACACATGTTTCTCTTGGTTACTGACCACTTCTTCCCACCTCTCTCTCATATGTCTCTTTTCTGAATGATCCACAAGCTGCTATGGAGTTTGTTGACCTAACTACATGACAGGCTTTCACTCTTTAGAGCTCTGTAGTCCTGTGTACTACAATTTATATATCTCCTGCAATCATGATACTGTACCAGGAATAGCTGAGCTATTTTGTCAATCATTGCAATAGAACTACCCACAGCCTGACCAGGAAGTGTGCGTCTGAAAGTTGGCTGTGACTCTGTGAAACAGCATAGTGATAACACCCCTTTTTACTCTAAATTTGGAAGGAAAAGTAAATTAAGACTATTACTACATACATCGCTGTTTGGATTTTGCTTTGGTCCGGAGATAAAGAAGATTTTATCTCCACTTAGAGCACACACGTTTCTCTTGGTTACTGACCACTTCTCCCCACCTCTCTCTCATTTATCTCTTTTCTGATTGATCCACAAGCTGCCATTCGACCATGGTGAGTCCCTCCCTGAAGAGTCTACTCTCATCTCCAGCAATGGAGTTTGTTTACCTAACTGAATGATAAGCTTTCACTCTTTAGAGCTCTTTAGCCCTGTGTTCTACATTTTATAAATCTCCCACAATCATGATACTGTATCAGGAATAGCTGAACTATTTTGTCAATCACTGCTATAGAACTACCCACAGCCTGCAACAAAAAAAGAAAGTTCACATATGTGAAGAGAAGAGTACCCACAGCCTGACCAGGAAGTGTGCGTCTGAAGCTGGCTGTGGTTCTGTGAAACAGCATGGTGATAACACCCCTTTTTACCCTAACTCTGGATCAAGGTTACAGTTGTGGTCGAGTTTCTGGTGATTCATACCAAAAAGCGATTCTGACTGACCCGAAACCAAAGCACAACATTCCTCTGAGATAAATCTGGCTCTGCTGCATCCGAGAGACATTTTTCAGATTACAGAAAAAAAACAAAGCTCAGTGTATTCAGTCTTTTGTGGTAATCCTAATAAATTCTCCAAGGAAAACAATTGGGTCTGTGTTTTAATAAACTCAACGATAGGAAAAGGAATGAGCGATGTGAGCACAGCTGAACGAAATGATAATGAAATGCAATAAAAATTGTCCATCAGTTTAATCTCAAATGCATTTGTTGTACTTTTGGAAGAAAAAAAAAAAAGAGGAGCTTTTCTTGCACATCTCCTGCGCTGTAATGTTTCCTCTGAAGTTATGGGAAGCCTGCCATATTTTTCTTCAGAAGTAACTAATTTAAAATAACGGATTCCTATACCGAAGGGAAACTCGTTTTGAGCTGACCCAATATTCTGGCTATTGATTCTGCAACACAATTATTTCACCTTAATTTTAAAGGGCCGTTTGGGAAGTAGGAAAAAATGGATTTTAACGTCGTCTTCTCGGACCATCGTTTAAGGTGAAATGTGGTAATTAGAGATTTCAAGGAACAAAAGATTTTTCTTACACCGTTCCTGGAGTGAAGTGTGGTCTGATCTATCGTCTGTAGAAATGGTCTTGGGACATCAGATACTGTGTCGGTGGCACATATTAGTCAATGTTTCCAAGCCTGAGGAAGGCTGCTCGGCATGCTGGGAGTAAGAATTTTACAGCAATTACAGAATCACAGGTTGGACAAAACTGCATCACATCATAAAGAACATATTAGGATATTTTATAAGCAGGAGCACAACTAAAAGTCATAGGGCCCCATAGCAAAATGAAATGGGGCCCTACCACCTACTCACAAATCCAAAAAGAAAATAATTCCTCTAAAACATAACCTGAAAACAAGGCATCCCCTTAAAATAAGACATAGTGCTTTTTTTTTTTTTTTTATGCAATTCAGAGTTTGGCTGCTTTTGCTGATGTTTGTGATGAAATCACTGCACTATATTAAGAAATGTGGATTTTTGTTCAACTGTAAACGTGAAATCTTGTTCATGGAAAAATAAGACATCCCCTAAAAATAAGTCTTAGCTCATCTTTAGGAGCAAAAATTAATATAAGACACTGTCTTATTTTCAGAGAAACAGGGTATAGTCCTCTTTAAAACAGTGTTTCTTTTCAAAAGGATATTGACAATTAGTATACATCAGGGACAAAACAAGCAAGAGAGAGTCAAAATACCAGAACCTATACTGGTCCTTCCAGCAACTAAACCTCTTACTGATCCTCAGCGGAGCTCCCGCCCCTTAAAGGGCGACCCTGCGCCAAACTCTCCTCTATTACACCCTATGTCTGACCCCTATACTGGTTGTCATAAATAATCTATTTCTTTGTACATAGGATAAATAAAAGAGAGTAAAAGACGGTACGATTCTAAATAGCAGTTGCACCAGAAAAGACCGATTTTAGCAATGTAAACAATTAATAAGCGCAGTTACATATCACTTGTCCTTTTCTGCACTTACAGCACAAATGCACATCTGTAGACGCATTTCGTCCCAGTCTCAGGGACTTTTCAATGGGGTATCCTTATAGCATTTAACAATGCCACATATTAGGAGACATTCACATGTCATAATTGCGGGCCGTAAGGAACGCCCGCAATTATGCCGGGTGTTTGGGAGTCGTGCTGATCGGCGCGAACTCCCGCGACGCGGGGGGCCGGCAGCCCGCCGACTCCATAGACTGTCATTGCTCGCGATCCAAAACCTAAAGTAGGGAATGGATTTCACCTGTAACTTGGGCTAATATACCAGTCCCAGATACAGGGAAATCAGCAAAAAGAAAACATCAGTGATATAAAAAATGCTCCTCAAAGGTGTTTTTCTGACCTTATGGGGGGCACAATATGTAAAACAAAGTATCAAACGCACACAAAATTAAATATTAAGCTATGGTCACACGATGTACTGCGGTGCATACAGTACGCGCCGCAGTACATTGTGTGTCTCGGGAGCTTGTGCTGATCAGCGCATTCTCCCGTGTCACTTATCTCCCCGCTCATACAATACGATCGTACTGTATGCCCGGGGAGAGGAGGCGTAATCCATAGTCCTCTATGAGAACTATGGATTACCATAATTGCGCCGCGCATCTCGCCCGTATTAAAGTGCAAATACATGGCGAAGTGTGCGTCGAAATTACGCTGTATGAACATAGCCTTAGTAACAAATGCCTTCTTCAGCATAGAAATGGCTACATAGTACCTAGTGCTTTCAGTCGACTCTCTTTGTCATGTGTGCCTGGAGAGATATTAACGACGGAAGCTGGTTTACTTCTACCTGATGGGAAATCCAAACTGATGGAGAGTTTAATGTCACAAATTAGTCAATGTTTCCAAGCCTGAGGAAGGCTGCACGGGCATGCTGGGAGTAGTAATTTTACAGCAACTACAGAGTCATAGGTTGGAAAAACCTGCATCTCATGATAAAGAACATATTAGGATTTGTTATAGGCACATGTAGAACTAAAAGCAATAGGGCCCAATAGCAAAATGAGATGGTGTCCCACGACCTAATGACAATAAATCAAAACAGCAGCATAAGTAGCAATATACAAGGAAACCTAAATAGTAGTCCTGGAGAGGAGAAAGCCACCAACTGCTTGCTTTCTACAAAAATGAACAAGGTTCTTGAACTTGAATGGGCCCCCTCAACCTCTGGGCCCCGCCATGACTGCTATGGCTATAGTGATGGCCATGGACAAGAGGATGAAGGCGTAGCATGTTTTTTAGTTTCATAAAAGTGTAATCAATGTTTTATAAAATATTTTGCAAGTTTCTGATACATTTTGTCTTTAAATTCCAAAATGTTGAAGATCTATCAGTGGCGTAGCTAGCCAGAAGGAGGGATGGAGGTTCGCCCCAGGCAGCATGGTAGTGCCGCACACTTGTTGACTCTCTCAGATTACCGTGAGTGTTGGCAAGTCTCTTGGGTGTGGTGTACAGGCTCAGATGGTTCAGGCTCAGAGGCTGTGTCCACACCATCCCCAGTGGGAGCCGGCTGTAATGGACAGCTGGGCTCTCCAGCTACAGCAGCTAGGAACTGAGCCACTTACCCCACAAGATGTTTAATGGCATCTAGAGGCTTAACAGGGAGTGGGGGCTCCCTCTGCATCAACGGGCACCCCTGTAACATGATTTCAAACTGCCCATGGATGCCATGGCAGCTGGAGGACAACTAATGGCCTTGGGGCCTGCCATATACAGGAGCATAATGGGCTCTGCCACAGATATTATAAAAGGTCACCTGTCTCATACGCTATAATACATAGCAAAACATTACTGATTTCCTATGTATTATGAAAGCAATCAAGTGATAATTCAGTCTAGTTTCAAATTAGGATGGAAAAAAGGTAAAAGGTGAAAAAAAATTAAACAAATTTAATAAAAGACATTCTTTACCTATATACATATATATATAAATATATATATATATATATATATATATATATATATATATATATATATATATATATATATTAAAAAAGGTAATTGTGTGTCCATAAGGATCCCATCCATTCTTACAAAAAATGTAATGAAAAGTGATAAACAAAACTTATCCTACCTCAACATGATAACAATGAGAAAATAACTTATCAACCAAATAAAAAGCCCGCAAAGTTCCATCACCAGACAAATCAAATTGTTAGGATCCCATTACATAAAATTGTGTTTTTTTTTTTTAAGTTACATTCATGATTTATGAATGCAAGGAGAGCACATTGATGTATACGGTTACGAATGGTCTGATGTGAGACTTAGCGCATGTCGCGAAGGTACGTGTTCTCGGACGGTTTTTCTGGCAGTTTGCGGTTACGATTGTATCATATAGCCTGGCTGTATATAATGGATTGCTGTGTGTGCTTAGGGTGGAAGCTGTTGTTTCTGAGGTAGACCGTTCTGTCTGTGGGTTTGTGGTATACTGATGTGAGGAGACGATGGTCTTTGATGTGTATTGTGGTATCCAGAAAGTGGATTTTTCTCTCTGAATAGCTAAGTTGAAGGTTGATGGTGGAGTGAAAGTTATTGAAGTCATTATGGAATTTACGTAGGGTCTCCTCGCCCGCAGTCCAGATGACAAGGATATCATTGATATAACGGAGGTATATCATGGGTCTGGTGGTGCATGTGGGTAGGTATGCTCCTTCCAGTTCAGCCATAAAGAGGTTTGGATACTGGGATGCACATCTGGACCCCATTGAAGTTCCCATTCGCTGTAGATATAGGTCCTCTCCAAAGGTAAAATAGTTGTGGCTGAGTATGAAGTGTAGGAGCTGTGTGACTGGTTTTGTTGGGAGGTTTAGTTTCTCCAGGTGCGTCCGACATGCTGTTACTCGATCCTTGTGGGGAATGTTTGTATGCAAGGATTATACATCTATGGTGGCCAAAATGGTGCCCTCAGGAAGTGGACCGAGGGCATTGAGTTTGTTAAGAAGGTCCGTGGTGTCCTGAATGTAGCTAGCAGTGTCTTTGACCAGGGGTTTTAGGAGATTTTCCACCCAACCTGAGATATTCTCTGTCAGTGTACCTATGCTAGAAATGATAGGCCTCCCAGGGTTGCCATCTTTGTGGATCTTGGGAAGCATGTAGAAGCAGCCCAGACTGGGATCCTCTGGGATGAGCCCCTCCACCTGCCTCTGGACCTGAGTTGGAAACTTCTTGAACATATCCTTTAGCTGTTTTATAAAGGCCTCTGTGGGATCACTGTTAAGTTTGGAGTAATGGGTGGGGTTGGACAGCTGTCTATTCGCTTCCTGGATATAGACAGAGGTGTTCATCATGACTATTGCGCCCCCTTTGTCAGCCGGGTTTATAATTATGTCCTGATTTTCTTTCAGTGAAGCAATAGCTTCTGTTCCTGTAGGGTTAGTTTATGTACCTGTTTCTTTTGTTTCCCCAGGATCTCAGATTTTACCTTGCTTCTGAAACAATCATTGTATTTATCTAGTGCTGCATTAATTCCAGGCCGTGGGGTCCAGGTTGATTTTTTGGTGGGTTCCTTATGGGCTGCTGTATGGAAGGTCTTTGTCATAGAAGTATTCCCTCAGTCTTATTTTTCTGAAAAACTCCTCCATGTCGTTGCAGCGTTTGACATGGAGTGCTGAGGGGCAGAAGGAGAGACCTTTGGAGAGAACTGACATTTCGTGTTTGTTTGGCTCATAGGAGGAAAGGTTCACAATACAGGTCTGCTGAGCTGGGCTGGTGCTTGTGGTTGTAATAATAGGGCCTTTTTGTCTCAGTCTCTGCAGCTTTTTCTTTTTGTTGTTTATAAGCATTTCCTGCAGTTTCTGGTAGTATGTGTGGAGTTTGGCCTTCATCTCCTCTGTGTCATTTTCCAGTAATGTCTTTAGGGCCTGTATCTCCTCCTGTGTTCTTGTGGTTATAGGAAATTTTTAGCATGTAGTTGCGCAGCTTTTCAGATGTTCGAATACATAGTTGTTCTGCATATTGGCTATTGTAGGTGTGCCGGGTTGGGTTATGCAGAGTGAAGCTTTTGGGGATGAGTCTTTCCTTTTTGCATTTTGTTAAGAAGAAGATGTCGCTGTTGAGTTGTGCAAGTTTCTTAAGCCGGTGTCAGGGCTGGGCGGCACTCAGTTTGCAGGGAGCAAGAGTCTGCAGCAGCTGATCAGCGACTCCACCCTGATACACATTCTGTTGGCAGCTCTGTGAGTGACAGAGGTCCAGCCACTCCGGACAGGGAGCGTGTCACAGCAGCCAATGGGAGGACCCGGAGGCCGCTCCAATCAGCTACAGGGGTGGTATCCGGGAATCCCATTTAAACTCCCTGCTAGGTGAGTGCTGCGCCTGCGATATTTCCTGGCTGCCTTGTGTTTCTTGTGATAGTGTTTGTTTTTTGCTCATCTGTGTACCTGACCTCGGCTTGTTTCCTGACTCTGTGTTGCTCTCCGTTTTTGTACCGGGCACCCGTTCGTGTTTTGACCTCGGCTTGTTTACGTTTATCCCTCTGGTTCTGATTTGTGGCTTGGCGTTCCTGATTTGGTATTTACTCTGACTGTCTGATTATTCTTCCTCCTGACGGCCCCAGCACTCTAGCAGTGCAGGGACTGTCACCCAGTTGGCGTCTGCCGCCTAGGGCAGCACGTCAAGCAGGCAGGGACAGTGGGCTGGGTTCCAGTCAGGGCTCACTGTACCTCCCTTGACGTGACCGTATCGCAGGCCAAAACCGTTACTGCTCTACCCTCACTATGAACCCCATGACAGCGCTGGTAGAGCAGATGCAGGGGCTTACCCAGCAAGTCCAGGATCTGGCATTGCGGGTACAACAGCAAGAGATTTCCCCGAGTCCTAGTGTCCCTGCACTACCTTCCCCTCCTGTGGAACCCCATATTCAGTTGCGTGACAGGTTTTCAGACAATAGGAAGACATTTTTGATTTTTAGGGAAGGATTTTGCATATATTTTAGGCTCCGCCCACGTACCTCGGGCAACGAGGATCAGAGAGTGTGAATTATTATGTCATTACTTCAGAGTACCGCCCAGGAGTGGGCATTTTAGATACCACCTGATTCACCAGAATTGTCTTCTGTGGACAGGTTCCTGTTCTCTTTGGGCATACTTTTTGATGACCCTGATAGGGAAGCTGTGGCCGAGGCTCAACTGACCACCTTGAGATAGGGTAAAAGGAATGTGGAGGAGTATTGCTCTGAATTTTGTCGCTGGTGCATTCCGTTTGGGCAGAACAACCCAGCTCTTAGATGCCGGTTTAGATTAGGGTTAGCCAACCATGTGAAGGATATGTTGTGGCTTACCCTACCCCTGGTACTTTAGATGAGGCTATGGCTCTAGCCATCCGTCTGGACAGACGTTTTAGGGAGAGATGTCGGGAAAATGCTCCCTTCACGGTGGTCCACCCCTCTACACCCGCTGTTTCCGATATAAACTCCGAGGAGCCCATGCAAGTGGGGGCTTTTTCGGCAATTGCTGCCAGTGACCGTAGGACGTCTCGGCGTATCCAGGGACTATGCTTCTACTGTGGCGAGGATGGACACGGCATCAGGGAGTGCTCCAAAAGGAAGACCAGGCCGGAAAGACTCCAGCGCCTAGGTGATTTGCAGGGAGATCACCTAGGCGAACAAGTATTTCCTATTGTATCCAAAAAGTTGCTGCTCCCAGTTAAGGTCTCATACTTGTCTTTGTCCGGTTCTGGGAACGCTTTTGTGGATTCTGGGTCAGCGTCGAATTTGATAGACGCGTCCTTCGGCAAACGTCTTAGACTACCTTGGAGACCTCTATCTGAGTCCCTGCGGGTAGTGGCTATTGACTCCACTGGCTAGGGGCACAATCCAACATTGTACTCCTGAGCTCGAGATGTTGGTGGGATCTATACATACTGAAAAGTGTAGTCTGTTTATCATGGAGGGGCTGCCCGCTGATGTGGTGTTGGGGCTGCCCTGGCTTCAGAGTCATAACCCAGTGTTTGACTGGAATTCAGGGGAATTAATCAAGTGGGGGGCATCAGTGTTTTGACAGATGTCTCCCTACCATACTTGGCAATACTGAGGTGGAGCAAATTCCTATATTTATTTGTGACTTTGCTGAGGTATTTTCTCAGAAACAGTCGGAGATTCTACCCCCTCATAGATCTTACGACTGTGCCATTGACCTATTGCCCGGAGTGAAATTTCCAAAAGGGAGGATATATAATCTCTCAGGTCCTGAGAGACTAGCCATGAAGCAGTATATTGCAGAAAGCCTTCAGAAAGGGCATATCCGACCTTCTGTGTCTCCTATGGGCGCAGGGTTTTTCTTTGTAGGAAAAAAGGATGGAGGCCTCCGTCCATGCATTGACTACCGTGAATTAAATAAGATAACGGTAAAAAACCAATACCCCTTACCCTTGATTCCTGATCTGTTCAATCAGATCCAGGGGGCGAAGTGGTTTTCCAAACTGGACCTGAGAGGTGCCTATAACCTCATCCGTATCTGAGAAGGGGATGAGTGGAAAACCGTGTTTAACACTCCTGAGGGTCATTTTGAGTATCTGGTGATGTCGTTCGAGTTGTGTAATGCCCCCGCGGTGTTCCAGAACCTGGTTAATGATGTTTTCCGGGAACTTATTGGTTGTTGTATGGTTGTTTATCTGGATAACATTCTAATCTATTCAGAAGATTGGTCATCACACGTTAAACACGTACGACAGGTATTACAAATCTTGAAGGAAAATAGATTGTTTTTCAAGCTTGAGAAATGTGTTTTTGGGGTACAGGAGGTTCCTTTCCTTGGGTACATCCTGACTCCTAACTCATTTCGTATGGACCCCTGTAAAATTCAGGCTATTCTCGACTGGGTCTGCCCTTCGTCATTGAAGGCCCTGCACCGGTTCTTAGGGTTTGCTAATTATTATCGTAAATTTATTCGTAATTTTCTTTTCGTAATTCGCTCAGTTTGCAGGGAGCAAGAGTCTGCAGCAGCTGATCAGCGACTCCACCCTGAAACACATTCAGCTGGCAGCTCTGTGACAGAGGTCCAGCCACTCCTGACAGGGGGTGTGTCGCAGCAGCCAATAGGAGGACCCGGAGTAAGCTCCAATCAGCTACAGGGGCGGTATCCGGGAATCCCATTTAAACTCCCTGCTAATTGAGTGCTGCGCCTGCGATATTTCCTGGCTGCCTTGTGTTTCTTGTGATATTGTTTGTTTTTTGCTCATCTGTGTACCTGACTCTGTCTTGCTCTCCGTTTTTGTACCTCGCACCCATTCGTGTTTTGACCTCGGCTTGTTTACGTTTATCCCTCTGGTTCTGATTTGTGGCTTGGCGTTCCTGATTTGGTTTTGACCTGGACTGTCTGACTATTCTACCTCCTTACGGCCCCAGCACTCTAGCAGCGCAGGGACTGTCGCCCAGTTACCGTCTGCTGCCTAGGGCAGCACGTCAAGCAGGCAGGGACAGTGTGCTGGGTTCCAGTCAGGGCTCACTGTACCTCCCTTGATGTGACAGCTGGTTTTTCAATTCCATTCTTGTGCAGTACATTGTGGTATCTTCCAAATTGCTAGTAGTATAATGTTGTACCGCGTTCGCCATAGAAAGTAGTAGAAGAGTGAAGAAATCAGGTGATACCTTTTAGAGGCTAACTGAGTATATTTGATGGTGAGCTTTCGAGAGTACTAGCTCCCTTCTTCAGACATGATGTTATACAAGAACTAAAAATTAAGAAGCAGTCCCAGGACTGCTATGCCCAGGGGCCCACTGGAGGTTGACAGTGAGTAACAATTTATTGTGTTTAAATTCTGCAGGGCTAAAGGCATAATAATAGATTACTCACTTGCTACACCTTTCCAAACAATTTAGGATATTGAAAGGATATTGTTGTTATTGAAGGTAGAAAAACAGCACCAAAACTGCCACAAACCTACGTGGTGTGAAAGCTGATGCTGCAGTCAGTGGCCATCACTTAAAGGGGTTGTCTCGCTACAATGATTGGGTTTTAATTAAAAGATCTTTAAAAAACAAGCAGTTTTGCAATATATGTTCATTACAAATGTCCTACTGATTTTGAGTTATCCCTGGTAGTAGGAGTGCATCAGCTCCTCAAATCACTATAGCCACCGACCTGTTGATTTTTATCTCACTGGCTGCCAGTGCTGGTGACTCATCAGTTTCTCAATACAGGTCAGAGCACAGAGCCCCTCCCGCACAGTATGAGGGCACTTGTGATGCTTCTGTAGGGGAGGGGGAGGGAGGGCTCTACTCCCAGCATCTGTGTCTGTGTAGCTGTGCTGCCTGGATTAACCCTGTGTGTGCCTGCTCCCTCCTGCTCTCTACACAGATTGAGGAGAGCAGAGGTGAGGCTGATCTGTGGTCAGTACGATGTGACAGCAGTGAAGTGTGTTACTATAATCATGATGTGTCTGTGGAGCTTTGACTATAGTAATAGAACAGATCAGTGGGGCATGTGAACGGTTCATATCCCTCCCTGCTCTGCTGTATTAGTGACACATTGTGATTATAGTAACACACTTCACAGCTGCCCTGTGTCTGTTCTGACAGAGTTTGATTGTTGTTGATTGAGATGTCCGTGGAGATTTGTATGCTAAGCAGGGGGTATAGGAACCTTTACAACCCCCCTGGTCTGCTATTAGCATACACAGCTTCACAGACCTCTACACACTCATAGATCAGCCCTTTCCTGTCTCCTGACTCTATGGAGAGGAGCAGCAAGAGCTCAGCCACAGCACAGTGCAGCTGATCTAGCAGTGAGCAGCAGATCTAGGCAGGCACACACAGGGTTAACTCTGGCAGCAAACCCCCTCCCCCTTCCCCTGCTGTATAGAAGTTACTGCAGTCAGAGGAGGAGGGCTGTCTGTGTGCTGAGGGGAGGGTGGAAGGGGGAGGAGAAGAGGCAGACAAGAAGCACGCCCCTGAATTCAAAAATCCTATGCTGCCAGACACTGAGGTAGGCTGAAAGCCTGTAGTGAGACAACTCCTTTAATTTTAAATGGTTGTCCTTTCAAATGTTGTATTATTTTTGTTAGAATACTGTTTTCATTTTAAAATATATAAAAAAAAAAATATTGCTGACCTCTCCTCTCCCCATCCTCACTCTTCAGAAGTGAAGTCAGCCTATGGCACCAAATATAGCACCTAAGGACCAGATTTTCTTTATTAATGGGGTTTAGCCAAGAAGGATTTACTCACCTAACAGGCTGATACTCTCCTCTAAAGTCTTGAAAAAAGGGGTGTTGTGTTCCTGTGTTTAAAAAAAAATAAGTACCTCCTCTTTGATGTCATCGCACCACCTCCCATGCATGGTCCCGAGGCTGATATTGTCTCAGTAGTTGAGCAAGCATGTTGTTTGGCTAAACCACAGATGATAACTGTATTGTGCACAAGCCATACAGGTTTTGTGTTCTCCCTCTTATCTGCTCAGGAGAAAAGATAAGATCCAAGCAGGCAGCTCACAAACTGCTGCAGGGTGGAGGGAGGAGGGCTGAGCAGGATGCTGACTGCATGTTTACTCAGATAAATACATTACAACTAGGGGATTCTCTATACAGCAGGCACAGGCTCTGACACATGAAACAGCTAGTGCACATGCTCAGTAGCACTGCTCTGCTCTTCCCCTCCCTTCAAAGCTCATTCATGTGCCCTGCCATCAGATAAGAAGTGCAAACAAGGCAGAGATGGTGTACTTTCTTTTTTTCTTTTTCTTATGAGAAAATAAAAGCACTGCAACTGTGGCAATGCTGATGATTTGGCGCTCGCAGCAATTATATATTTTATATGTAATATATATATCACAAAAAGTTGGGGATATTTTGGTCGAAATTTCAGGATGAACATAACATTTTTTGAAAGAATATTTAAATTCGCTAAATGAGCTGATTTCTTCCCTTTAGATGCACATGTTCAACTGTTCACTGCTTCCCTACTTTTTGCACAACTTGCTGATCTCTAACAAGGAGCTTAATGGCAAAATTCTCAACAGATGTTTGACTCATGAATTGCCCACTAAATTTACAGGATCAATTTGAATTGGGATTTAAGCAGTCCTCCTCATCCTGCTGTTCACATTGTGATACCATGAGACCAAGACAACACCTTCCAATAGATCAACAGTGGCTCGCCATTGCCAGGCTTCAAGCAGGATGCTCTGAGACAGAAGTGACTACTGAGCTTAAAGTGTCACAGAGTGTCATCAGCAGGTTATATATATATATATATATATATATATTTTATATATATTATATATATATATATATATATATATATATATATATACACTCACCGGCCACTTATTAGGTACACCATGCTAGTAACGGGTTGGACCCCCTTTTGCCTTCAGAACTGCCTCAATTCTTCGTTGCATAGATTCAATAAGGTGTTGCAACGATGCTCAATTGGTACCAAGGGCCCAAAGAGTGCAAGAAAATATTCCCCACACCATGACACCACCACCACCAGCCTGAACCGTTGATACAAGGCAGGATGGATCCATGCTTTCATGTTGTTGACGCCAAATTCTGACCCTACCATCCGAATGTCGCAGCAGAAATCGAGACTCATCAGACCAGGCAACGTTTTTCCAATCTTCTACTGTCCAATTTCGATGAGCTTGGGCAAATTGCAGCCTCAGTTTCCTGTTCTTAGCTGAAAGGAGTGGCCCCCCGGTGTGGTCTTCTGCTGCTGTAGCCCATCTGCCTCAAAGTTCGCCGTACTGTGCGTTCAGAGATGCTCTTCTGCCTACCTTGGTTGTAACGGGTGGCTATTGAGTCACTGTTGCCTTTCTATCAGCTCGAACCAGTCTGCCCATTCTCCTTTGACCTCTGGCATCAACAAGGCATTTCCGCCCACAGGACTGCCGCTCACTGGATGTTTTTTCTTTTTCGGACCATTCTCTGTAAACCCTAGAGATGGTTGTGCGTGAAAATTCCGGAGATCAGCAGTTTCTGAAATACTCAGACCAGCCCTTTGGCCCAACAACCATGCCACGTTCAAAGGCATCAAATCACCTTTCTTCCCCATACTGATGCTCGGTTTGAACTGCAGGAGATTGTCTTGACCATGTCTACATGTCTAAATGCATGAGTTGCCGCCATGTGATTGGCTGATTAGAAATTAAGTGTTAACGAGCAGTTGGACAGGTGTACCTAATAAAGTGCCCGGGGAGTGTATATATAAAAGCATATATAAAAGCATATTATATATATATATATATATATATATATATATATATATATATATATATATATATATATATATAAAAGAACATGATGACTTACATCTTTGGGGTGAAAAAAAAAAAAAAATTTTTTTTGCGCACATTAGTAGCGTAGAATGCGCCTGAATCTATGAACCTGTTCTACTGCGGGTCATAGATTTGGCGCATTCTAGCTCAAAAACAACACTTCTGGCTCAGGTAACCCACTTTTAAAGTGCTCTACCTGTTCCAGCAGTAATGCGCCTGGATTTGCCGTTCTGAAGCTATAAATGTTTAGCTTCGTACGGTTGTAGTGCACCTCGCCTTCAGCACGCCCTCCGATCTCAGGGGCATTACAAAGTGCCCTGGAGTGTGCCTGGTTAACAATAGAGTGAACGGGACTTCTGGTGCAGCCCTGTACATACATGTCCCCCATGGTGTTTAACATTGGAAACTAACTGTGACGACAATGAGAACTGAACCTAAAGTTTTTCATATACTATAATTGTAAAGTCTTAAAATATAATATGATATAATGTTTAATATAATTGCACTGATTCAGCCCTAATTCCAGAACACAGTGTGTGGTTCATACAACAACAGACAGTCAATTATTTGTAATGAATAAGATCTAAAACTTGTGCAGCGTAAATTCAATTATGTTGGAATCTGATATCTAAAATGCCACATAAATGCAAATTCATCAAAATTCAAACCATATAATAATTTTTCTTTGTCATTTTAGAACTGAGCAATTATCACTACAAAAAATAACAAAATTGTAACATAAAATAAAATAACAACATTAGAAAAGAATATCAACTTGCTTATATTTTGAAAGTCAAAGGAGTTTTCCTTGCTGTTCACAGACAGCTTTCGGCTTTCACTTCCTGTTCAAGATGTGGTTGGTTCTACAGTAGTTATGGTATTCCTAGCTCATCATGTTAGAAAGACATTGGTAATGGAAGGTTTTAAACATCAGGACAGAAGGCTAGAGAGCTCTAAGACACAATAGAAGGTAACATCATCATCCTGGCCAGGACTGCTACAGCAGAGAGAGGTGGTTAAAAACCTGGGGAAGCTTGTGTTCACAAGCAGAAGATAAGAACTGTTCTAACTCTGAAATGAAGCAAAATCAGAACAGCAATGCATTTGGTAATATTCTTTATTTACCTTTGCCTACATTATTTAAGCTAACCATTGTGATGGGAATACACCTTTCACCCCTAACCAACAATGAATGTATGGGTACGTCCTATCGTTGGTAAGGTCCTATGTAGAAGGGCTTACTCAGTAAGTCTGCTACATAGGTGGCGGGTGTCAGTTGCTAATTACAGCTGACCCTTGTCTAACCCTATAGACACCATGGAAATGATATACCGGTGCCTCTCTCCAATCAGTATCTCAATGACGAGATTGTAGACTGCCAATTTGTTACCATGGCTGGTGAAAGCCTAGTGAAGGTTTCTATAGCCACATGTTAATGTTTCTATTACATCATGCCCCAGACAGGAAGTAATAGAGCCGCCATCTAGGTATATCCTTCCAAGTTAGTAATGTAATACAGAAGATTGTACAAGCAATTGAACCCTCTAGTAGTCAAATACCCTATGTCGACTAAATGTAAGGGGAAATTTTTTTTTTTAAAAGTATAAAATAATAAAAAAACTAGTAAATTAAATAAAGTAGAAATAACCCCCCTTTTGCTGTTTTACAAACTAAAAAACAAATTAATACAAACTTGGTATCACCGCATCTGTAATTACATTACAACCAGCAGATTCTCTATACAGCAGACACAGGTTCTGACACAGAAACAGCTAGTACATATGCTCAGTAGTAACGCTCTGCTCTCCCCCTCCCTTCAAAACTCGTTCATGTGCCCATGCCATCAGATAAGCAAACAATGCAACAACGCAGATGCATAATTTATCCTGTACGCTAAACACCGTTGAAGAAAAATAATTCCAAATGGTAAATTGTGGTGTTTTGGTCATTTTGGTCATTTCACATTGCCTGAAACCTAGAATAAAAAGTGATCAAAAAGTTGTAAATCCTACACTTCAGCACACAGAAAAAATATCTTCACTCAGGTCCATAGATAGGAACCAAAAAAGCTACTAGTCGCAGAAAATGGTGCTGCAGAGCAAATTTACATATTTATTATCAATGGAATTATATCAACCTGCAGAGTACAGATATCGCAACATTTACACTGAAGAGGGAAAAACGTAAGCACGAAACCCCCGCAAACATGGCGCAAGTACATTTTTTTTCAAATTTCACTCCACTTAGAATTCGTTTTTTGGTTTCCCAATATAGTCCATGGTTAATGGCACCATTCAAAAGTTCATCTTCTCCCACAAAAAACAGTCTACATTTGTCCATGAAGATGGAAAAATAAAAAAATAATGGACGACGTATGATTTTTAGTGCCCAAACAGCATTTTTTTTGCACGCATTAGTAGTATAGAATGTGCCTGAATCTATGAACCTGTTCTACTGCGGGTCATAGATTTAGCGCTTTCTAGCTACAAAGCGACACTTCAGGCTCAGGTAAACCACTCTTAAAGTGCTCTACCTGATCCAGCAGTAATGCGCCTGGATTTGCCTACTGAAGCTATAAATGTGAAGCTTCATACGGTTGTAGTGTAACCGACCTCCACCCCCCCCCCCCTCCATGTTAGACGCATTACAAAGTGCCGCGGACACTTTATAATGGGCCTAATTTTGGAGTGTGCTTGCTCATACATCGAGAGAACAGGGCTGTGCCAGTTTTTGGGATGAAAAGACCCCAGAATACTGACGCAGTCCCTTACATATATGTCTCCCAATGGGTCTTGGAAAGCAGGGAGAAAAAAAATGATGAACCAAAAAATTATGACCAGCTATCAGGAAAGTGGTAATTTGTACCACCACTGCCACCTGACCTGGGTATGCAAATATATGCTCTTTCTTATCTTTCCAGAAGGCTGGATTCATATTGCATTTTGGTCCAATTTGAGACCTTCATTGCAGTTATTCATTTATATAGCTGGAAAAAGTTTCCTCACGACCCACAGCAAGGTCACAGAAGGGCAAATGAAGACACTTTTGGAATACATTTGCTTTGTAAAGGCTTTCTGTGCATGGTTGATTGTGCTTTCAGGAAAAAGAGCAAATATAGTCTCAACTGGCTACATGTGTGAACGGGGCACAGTCGGCAGCAAACATAATACTTTTGAATGTGCAAAAGTTTGTTGCGAAACTGCCATACAAATCCATAGCAAGGCTGAGACAAAGTTTGACACATAATACTCTGTCATGTCTACTGTCCTATTCTACACTCCTCTATCTCGATTTAGAACTAGTGTGTCTGCACCAAGTTTAATACAGGTCGCCCAAAGTGACTTTACTTCCTCTTCTGTTCCATATGGGTTCATTTCAGGGTCTTCACGATACATTTTTTCTGGTAACCTAAAGGATAACTGCAATAGACGTCATGAATGAGACAGAAACATATCGTGAACCCACCCTTAGCTAGACATATCCCTAGAGAGATAACTAACTGTGAAGAAAATGAACATGATTTCACTCTACTCTTTTGGGAGTTGTTTATGCTATTTCTGTCTTTATCTGGTCATCCAGTGGTTGCTTTGTCAATTGCAGCCTGCTGAGAGATTTGCATACATGTCACAATAATATACTGAATTAGCATTTTGAGAAAATGTAGTCCTTGACAATTTTCAAGGAAAAGTAAGGGTGCAGGCATCTGTAAGCAGAGGAAATGCAGTAAATGAAAATGATCTATATGTCATTACATAGTTATGTCTGTCTGTTGTATATATTTGTATTTCAGCTCTGGGCTCAGCAATGTTTTTCTGCTAAAGTAGCAGTTCGGTAATGAAAAAATGTCAAAATATTTTTCATGTCTATAATTTGACGCCCTTTGAGCAATATACATATTGATTGCTCGCCTTTTCTGCTGCTGGAGCTGTTTCCTTGCTTCCACCACCGACAGCACTGTCATCCAATTCCCATTGTCAAGGGTACAATTCCTGTATGTGAATGGAACTCCGAAGACTGCTCGGAAATAGCTCTGAAGCAAGTTATGCTAAAAGCCAGTATTTATTTGGGTCTCCAAGCTCTCATAACCATTACATGCTTGCTGGTGTACTAATAAAGTCATAAAAGGCCAGCTTTCCTAGAACAATTTAATTATTTCCCTGTTTCCTGGGATAACTGTCTGAGACAATGCTCTAAACATTCCCTTTCACTGACTGAAGTTGGAGGAAGGCACCGTTTAATTGTGTCCCCTTCCCCAGAGGGTGAGGAGGAGAAAATCAAAAAATTGTCTCAGAGGGAGACCCCACTGGGTCATCAGACAAGAGAAGTGGGGTTAGGCTATGTCTGCACAGCACTGGTGTTTGCACCATAGATCATAGCACAACATCCTTGTCAGATCTGCTTTGAAGAACAACCTCTTTTTTGGGGGTCTTTCATCTCTATGGTAAAGGGCAGGAGATAATCTGGGATACAGGTTTACACTACAATATACAATGGAGAAATCCAGTTGTAGTATATTTTTTATGAATAACAAAGCCCCTTCTTGCCAGGTTATTGTGCTATCATGTATGTTAACATGGTTTGGCTGGGATCTCTGAGGTGTAAACATTAACAGGGGCTTTGTTAGGGCATGTCCCCACAGCAATGGACAAATACTGGTACTGGTCGGTTGGTTTGCAAAACCGCAAACCGTCTGAAAAACTGATTGCAAACCCGTGCCCTGGGGACATGTCCTTAGGGTACTAAAACATCTGGAGTCCAGGACTTCCATGCTATGTTTTGCTCAATAGGGCTTGGTTCACACAGTATTTTTTACCCTACATCATGAACTGCGGCATATATTTTTACGGAGAAAAAAAACGTATGTTCCTGTTACTAATTTTACGCATATTCCACATAGAACCTGTTTATCACCCCGGCAATACACCGTACAATGAAGATCGGCGCTGACAAATTTGCTTTTCCAAAAGCACTCATCTAGGTATGATAATGTAATATAAGCTGTAACATCATACAGTTATCGGATAATACACCTATACATGGAGAAAATATGCAACACACCACAAAAAGCAGAGTCTCGGCGGCACTCACCCCTCAGGAGGTTAAACATTTGTAAGTCCTATAGGGTACTGGATACTAGACGCTCCTCTGCTCGGATAAACCGGCGACAAACATACAGCAATCCAACATCAGAAAATGGAGAGAGATCCAGTGGTAAACAAGGGTTCGGTTAACAAGGGTTTGGTAGGAGCCTGAAACGCATCAGCTGACGCCTCAACACAGACAGGTTCTAATGTGTTTGTGCTGCTATTATATGGAATAAAGGAACATTGATCTTACTGATGGATCTTTATCCAATTTCTGATGTTGGATTGTTGCATTGAACAAACATAACAAACGTATCATTGTTACTAAATAAAATCCTACAATATCAAGACCAAAAAATATTACTGCTTAAAGTTCAAATACAACTGCCAGAGCATGACCAAATGCAACCACTACATACACTGTTCACAGGCGCTCTGCAGACATATGTGATTATAGTGCATTCAGTGAATCACAAGTGATGTCTTCTCTGAAGAGTCTTTTCACTTTTTTTTTTCTTCTCTTCGGGCCCCCAGACTGCCTGATGACTTTCCCGAAACTTTCTCTGCGAATTTACCACACAAACATTTTAAAATCCTTACTTTTCCAGCACCTATACATCTACCTACCTACTGGGGAGATGGGTGACTATATAACTCCTCCAATGGGTTTAAATGGGAAAAGCATGACGATACCCTGGATAAAACTGTCTAGCGACCAACCTGTGAAGACCATGGTTCCTTTATTCTGCTAAATGGCAAGGGTCCTGTTTGTCAGAACCTTACCAATCAAACATTGAGGTCCAACCATATGGATAAGCTAATGTACAGTCATTGAGGCCCCTTAGCAACTCCCTCCTAACATCATGCACCATAAATAAAATTTTGACATCTATGGAAATTTAATTGATTCTTCAGTGTTCTTTGCAGAGTAAAAGTAAAAGGCCCAACCCCTTGGGGAAGCATTTCCCCTTTTGTTTAAATTTGGGAAAGAGTTCAAAATCCCAAAACCCACCAACAACATGAGTCAACCACATGGAAAGGCTACAAATGTAAAGTCCCTGAGAACCCCCTTAAATCATCCTTTCTAGTGAGATACATACATAAAGAATAAATGGACATTATTAAACTTGTGTACCATAGTTCCTTCACCGTGCTAGTTACCAAGGGTTCTGGATGTTAGAGCCTCACCAACCATATGAAAGGGCAATCAATGTTTGGTCCTTGAGAACTCTTTTTAAGAGCCATCATTTTTTTTTCTTTTTTTCAGTCTACATAGATCAATAGTTTCTTTTTTTTTTTTTGCAGGACAAGGTTTTTTTTTAATTGTACCATTGACCATCCCACATGTGTGCAGGGCATCCCCAAATAAAATTCTTTGTAGTGTGGAACGTGAAGAAAACCCATTCATTCGAACCCATTCATGCTGGGATTTAACTTTTTAGGAAGTTTATTGTTCGATAAAATGACATGTTATCTCTATTCTGCAAGTCTTAACAAATCTGTTCTTCATTATGTTTTAGTACTTTAAAAAAAATAAATAGATTTTTGAAATTTGCACTATAGCGCCAATTTCTGTGACCATTCAATCAATGGACCTAAATTTGGGGGTCCCGTTTTTACAGATGAAGTGTGAAGTATTTTTAGTGGGCTATTGCAACATTTTTTAACCCTTTTTTTTACAAATTTTGGGAAAAAGGAAAAGGGAACCGTTTTGTTTTTGGTGTTTATGTGTTGAGTTTGTTTTAGCGTTTTATCGACAAAGTTGAAATCGCAAAGGTTTTTTTTTGGTGATGAAATTTCCAGTCATGGATAAAATTTAAAGGTTTTTAAAATTGAGCTCATATTAAGATCGCCCTTTTCGGCGTTCCCGTAATTTTGGCGGCCCAAATCAATTACGAATAGAGCGGGTGGAGTGTTTGGGGGCCCCAAAGACTGGGAGTGTATGGTTGCGATTGGCTGGAAAAATACATGACTCGTTTTACATAGAACACCCTTTTTTCCGGGTTTGCACCCCGGGGGTCTCTCGCGCCCTTCCAAGGGGTTTGGACCTGCGTTTTTCCCCCCGGTGGCCAAAAGTCAGGGGAAATTTCGTCTTTTTTGGCCGAGAAACCCCCTACTTTTTTGCTGGGGTCCTTAAAATTTTGGGTTAGATTAGAGATTTGAAGATTTTTTGTAGTTAGTTTGAGAATTTTAAGCCAGCATTCCCGCTGAAAAATTCACGGGGGGGTTGGGAAAGCGGGGGGGGGGGGGGGGGGGCCCCGGGCCCAAACAAGATAAGCTTTTATCTATAAAGAAACGGGGTTTTAAAAGGTTAAACCAAGACTTAGTGTAGACTTTGTAGTGGAATATCTTTATTTTTAACATTTTTGCTATTGAAATATTTCCTGGATATTGGGCAAACCTGAACTTATTTTTGGATACAAAAAATATTTTTTTGTAACTGCGGTTTTCTTTGTTAGGTGCCCAAAAACCCCCACTTTTATTAAACGTATACATTTCAGAAAAAATGTGTTATTTTAAAATTTTTCCCATTACACCTGTTAAACCAAATTAAAAATTTTTAATCCCGCAATCTTTTTTAGTCAGCACGGTTGTTTGTTGCCAAAAAAAACCGTTTTTCATTGGGAAAAAATAACAGTTCCCTGTTTTTTGGGTTTTTTGGGACTCGCATTGGGTTTATTGCGCGCAAACCACGGGAAATCTTAAAACAGCAATTTATATTCACAAGGTGAAATTTAAAGGTGCAAAAAATACCGTTTTTATACCCCCAAAACATAACAGTTACGTTGGTTTTTTTATTTTTGGGACACCCAGCTTTTTTCATTGACGCAAACATCCCCGTTTAAATTTTTTAAAACGCAATTTTTATTTTTCAACAGGTGAAAATTTAAAGGTGAAAAAAAAAAAACCGTTTTTTTATACGGGAAAAAATTTAACAGATTGTGTTTTTTGTTTTTTCGCACCCAAGGTTTTTTCATTGATGAGCCAAAACCAAATAAATTTTTTAAAAAAAGCAATTCTATAGGGACCACAGGTGGGAAAAAGAAAGGGGGCAAATAATACCGTGTATTATTCGAAAAAATAACAGATGTGTTTTTTGAATTTTGCGCACCAAGCTTTTTTCATTGACGCGCATCCACTAAATCTTTTTAAAAAAGCAAAATTTATAGTCAACCCAGGGGGAATTGAAAGGTGCCAAAAAAATAAAGGTATTTTACCCAAAAATTTAAAAGTACGTGTTTTTTGACTTTTGCTCAACCCAGCTTTGTTCATTGACGCAGAATCCACGTAAATCTTAAAATACAGCAATTCTATATACCACAGGGAATGAAACGGTTCTGTGACTTTTATAACCTAAGTGTGTTGCCTAATATGTTGTCTACGTATCAATGGACTCTTGCTGGATGTTAAATTTCAGTTTTCCAGCTCTTGTTTGGGGTGTAATACTGAAGGAGTGTTGCTCTCCCATAGCTTTTTCTTGGTATCGCTCATAATCGATGCTCACTATCGAAAAACCTTTTGTATAGCGGCCGACTTTCGATATCGGCTCGATCTCGATAGCCAATCGCATCGCTCACACTAGGATTATTAATCGACAAAGTGAATCGGCACGTTTTTTTATGTTGATCGAATTTTGTTGATCACGTTGTAGTTTAATGTTGTACCGTGTTAAGCCATAGGAAAGTAGTAGAAGAGTGAACAATCAGGCGATTACCTTTCGGGTTACTGAGTATATTTGAGGGGAGCTTCGAGTGAACTAGCTCCAAAAGTCTGAAAGATGGGAGCTTGTTCTCTCGAAGCTCCCATCGAAAGTATACTCAGTTAGCCTTAAAAAGGTATCGCCTGATTTTTTCTTCTCTCTCTTCTACTTCGATCACGTGATATGTTAGGTTAAAATCTGCGCATAATCTATTAATATTGCACCATTTTCGGCGCTTCATGTCATTTTGGCGAGCAGAAAATAAGCTTAGAGGAATAGAGCAGGTGAGCTGGGTGTGCGAGGTCATGACTGGGATGTGATAGGCTGGAAAATCACATGACCTTGTTTTACATAGAACAGCGTTTCCCTGTTCAGCATCAGTGTGTGTCTGTGTTCTCATATGAGCAGGACGTGTGCCTCGGTCTCTCTCAAAACAGCTCAGCGAAACTATTCTCTTTTGTTCACCACAGCACAACTATGGCTTTTAACTGTGAACATTTGACTTAGGTAGATTAGAGATTTCAGTTTTTAGTTACTTAGGCTGGAGAATTTTAAAGGAGCATCTAGCGGCTGTACAAGCCCGGGGGAGGGGGCAAGGGGGGTTGCGGCGACACAGACAGACAGACAGGCAGGCAGGCAGGCTTTTGAAAGAGAGTGGATAAAGTGCGGCCCGACTCTGCTTTGACCTGCATTAAAATGGGTTTTTATTACACGTTTTTGGCCAGTTGTTGGTGAATATATTAGCTGTCATTTTGGTGCAGGCCTGTGTACTTATATTAGGATTAAGATCTTTTCTTGTAACTGAGGTTGTTTTGATAGTGCAAAAACTCACTTTTATTATCTTACACAATTTTAATTTGGTTTTTTGGTCACTTGGCGCAGCTCAGTTTTGTTCAAAGGGACCCACTTTGTTTTACAACAGGATACAGAACTTTTCTAGTCACCGCAGGTGTAATTATAGGTGCAAAAACCACGTTTTATTCTCGTAACAATTATTTACGTTGTTTTTCCACTTTGGCGCAGTCACAGCTTTTGTTCATTAGTGGCCACCTTTGCACTTAAATTTGAATACAGCAATTTTGTAGTCACTGCAGGTGATTTATAGGTGCAAACCACCTTTTATATCTGTTTACTTTTCAAATAGGTGTTTTTTTTTAACTTTGGCGCGGCCCAGCTTTGTTCATAGAGCCACCTTGCACCTTAAATTGGAATTCAGCAATTTTGTAGTCTCCGCAGGTGTATGTATATAGGTGCAAAAAACACCTTTTATTATACAATACACATTTAATTACGTGTTTTTCACACTTTTGGCGACAGTCTAGCTTTGTTCTTAGAGCACTTGCACGTAAAATGTTTGAATACAGCAATTTTGTTGTCACACAGGTGTATGTATAGGGTTCAAGAAACCACCTTTTCTTTATCTCGTAACATATTTTCCATTACGTGTTTTTTTATATTTTATTTTTTTTTTTTTTGTTTTTTTTTTTTGTTTTTTTACACTTTGGGGGGGGGCTGCAGTCCAGCTTTGGTCATAGAGGCACTGTGCTCTTAAATTTGAATTACAGCAATTTTGTAGGTCACCGCAGGTGTAATTTATAGGGGACAAAAACGAACCTTTTATTTCCGTAGACTTTGTCAAATAGGTGTTTTTTTTTACATTGGGTGCGGACCAGTTTTGTCATAGAGCAACATTTGCACTTAAATTTGTATACAGCAATTTTTGTAGTCAACCGAAGGTGTATTTATAGGTGCTATAAAAACCACGTTTTATTATCTGTACAACTAAATTTAGGATTACATGTTTTTCTACATGGGCAGTCCAGTTTGTCATTGAGCCACTTGCACTTACATTTGAATACAGCCATTTTTGTAGTCACCGCAGGTGTATTTATAGGTGCAAAACCCAACCGTTTGTATCTGTAAGACAATTTTAATTACGTGTTTTTCATTTGGCGGCAGTCCAGCTTTGTTCATAGAGGCCACCTTGCACTTAGAAATTTGTTACGGCAAATTTTGTAGTTACCCCACCCCCTCCGCAGGTGTATTGTATAGGTTCCGCACAAAACCTACCTTTTTTTAATCCGCTTACACAATTTAATTAAGTGTTTTCACTTTGGCGCAGTCTGCTTTGTCATAGTAGCCACCGTGCATTAAATTGAATCGGGCAATTTTGTAGTCACCGCAGGTGTATGTATAGGTTCAAAACACCTTTTATTATCCGTATACATTTCAAATAGGGTTGTTTTTACTTTGGTGCGGACCAGTTTTGTTCATTGAGGCACCTTGCACTTAAATTTGTTATACATGCAAATTTGTAGTTACCGCAGGTGTATGTATAGGTGCAATAAACTTTGTTCATAGAGCCACCTTGCAATTACATTTAAGATACAGCAATTTTTTGTAGTCAAACGACAGGTGTATTTATAGGTGCAAAAACTCCATTTTATTAATCCGTATACTTTTAAATAGGAGTTTGTTTTTACTTTTGGTGCGGGGGATTCCCAGTTTATGTTCTAGTAGTCACCTTGCACTTAAATTGGAATCAGAATTTGTAGTCACGCAGGGGGGGGGGTTGTAATTTTTATAGGTGCAAAACACGTTTTTATTTCTGTTCACAATTTTAATTACATGGTTTTGACAGATGGCACGCAGTCCAGCTTTGTTCATAAGAGCCACTTGCTACTTACTTTTGAATACAGCAATTTCGGTAGTCGCAACGCAGGTGTTTTTATAGTGCAAAACCACCTTTTGTTAATCCGTAAACAATTTATATAATGTGTTTTTTTCACTTTGGCGCAGTCAGCTTTGGTCATAGAGCCCCCATGCACTTAATATGTGTATTACAGAATTTTGTAGTCACCGCAGTGTAATTTTAGGTGCAAAAACCACCTTGTTTTATCCTTATACTATTTCAAATAGGCGTTTTTTTTACTTTGGTGCGGCCATTTTGTTCATAGAGCACCTTGTACTTAAATTTGAATATAGCAATTTTGTAGTCACCGCTAGGTGTATTTATTAGGTTCAAAACCTCGTTTTATTATCGGTACACAATTTTATTACATGAGTTTTTCACTTTCGGCGCAGTCCAGCTTTGTTCATAGAGGCCACACATGCTCGTTAAATTTGAATATAGCAATTGTTGTAGTCCACGCAGGTGTATTTATAGGTGCAAAATCGCCACCGTTTTGTTATCCGTATATTTTTGAATAGCTGTATTGCCGTGGTGCGCCCTAGTTTTTTTTCTAATAGCCACATTGTACGGACAATTCTGATAGAAAAATTTTCTAGATACTGTTCTCGTGGTTCATGCTGCAAATAAACGCAATTTCTCTTCCGTGTAACTTTGAATAGTTTTATTGCGCTCCTTGAATCTCAGTTTGGCGCAGTAGCAGCAATTGGTATGATATTTTGTTGAAAACTTCAATTCCTAGTCTACTGGGGCTTTTGTAAATCCTGGGACTGAAGGACGAACACTGTTGATTTTGTCTTAGGTTCTTTCCACCAGGACCGCAGTTTCAAGGTATTTGCTGAAACATTTCAGTTTCTATATCCTAGTTGGCTGTAGGAAATTGAAGGATTTTAGAATAGCTGTGACTTTGCTGTCTTTTAATAGAGAATGTCATAAAACTCTTCATCCTTCTTAAATTATTTTTTTTTCTGAAACAGTGTGAGCGAAATGAGGTGGTAAGTGCGCAAAAAGGGGGTAGGACTTGGAGTAGAGGTACGAGAGAAGGTGGCATCCTTCCAGTGTCTGGGCGACTCAAATGCATTGCCAGAGGATCATCGTTGCAGGACCATCAGCCTGTCATGGTGGGGGGGGCACCCCCACCCGGTGGGGGGGGGGCGTTAGGGCCTGTTGAATTCAGGTAACAAACAGGTCGCCCAATCTGTTCTTCAGTGGTTAATGCAACCTGATCAGCAAGTCTTACCTCCTGTCCTCCCAGTCACGGCCACAATGTCGTCATCAGCCATTCATCAGCATCCATCGCTGAACATGAAGCACAGGCAGCCAAATGTCACTCGTGTACCCACCACTGTGGATAAATCATTTCTTGTAAGAGACCTCTTTGATGATAAATGCGGTTGGGGTCAGAAGGCATGTTAAAAAGATCAGAGGCAAAGAGGTATGATGTAGTGTTTTCTGCTCTGACGCCCAGTTGTACTGGATCCATCAGTGGAGGTGAAGGAGAAGCTGGTCTATCGGCGAATTAATCTGGGCGGTCGGCAACGACTTGCAGCTGCCTCTTGCTTGTTGCCCGCGCTACTGATGCCAGAATGTTGGACGTCCAAGTAACCTGTGTTGATGATGATGTTGACGACATTGCAGATCCAACGTGGTCTTTTCTGAGCTAGAATTTTCTTGCGAGCGCTTCATCCTGGCGAGGAGGAAAAACGATGGGGTGTGTCAGTACAGCTCCCGCCTTCAAAAGGGGAGAGGGCGGTGCAGGAAGTCGCTGAGATGATTCCGCCAGGCCCACGATCAGGGAAAACACCGGCTCCTACGCTTATCGCAGTTCGAAAAGGTCCTGGACCTCTCAAGCATGGGCCTTTTTCGAGCAAACCTCTGTATTCACCCAGCGATGTCTTATGCCTCTTTGCCGTAAAGCATCAGTAGAGCAAGAAATCTTAGGTGTGTAACCACCACTCAACATGTCTAGTCACATGCTGCGAATGCATGAGTTGAAATGGAGGCAACACTGGGCAAAAAGGCCACACCGATGCCGGGCTTCCAAACACGTGTCAAACCCCCTATGCTCTCCGCCTCCTCTCCTCCGCCACCACCAAGCGTTCCTCTGTGCCCATGTTTCAGAGTCATGTTTCAGGGGATCAGCCTCGCTTCAGCCTCCACCGTCGCACGAGTACTCCACCAGCACCACCTGAGACCCATCTACCATTTTCCTACCGCCAAGTTTGACACGACCTGCACGCCGATACAGCGGGCCAGTCTAGCAGCCCAGCTTCTTCTGTCTTCCAGCTTTGGAGCAAAAGATTCACTTTATCCCAAAACCATCCAAAGCCAAAAGCCTGAATGTCGGCCATTGCCAGGCTTTTGGCCTTGGTAAATGTTGCCTTTCCGTCTGGTGGTACACAGATGGGTTCTGCCGTATGGCCTTGCCTGCCCAATACCAGTTGCAGTGCAGGCAATTTCTTTGCCAGAAAAGCTCGTCCCTGCCCTGGCCTGCCAAGCGCTCTAACTAAAATTTCAAGCGCGTTGTCTGATCTGGGTCCGACAAAGTCCATATGACCACCGCCCATGGACTAATAAGCACGGCCAAGGCGCTATATCTCTGTGACAGCTCACTGGTTGAGCTGGGTGGATGTCCTCTGGGGGTGACGGGGGCTCTCAGGATCAGCGCACGTCTCTTCAAACCGCAGGGATGGTGCAGGGTTCTTTCATCCCAAAGTCCTCTGTGGCTTCACGGGCCCAGAGAAAAACCAGGCCGTGTGTGAATTGTAATCTGTCTTGGAGACCATCCACACAAAGGTCAACGGAACTGTGGATGCTCTCCGCAACGAGTTCGAGCCTGGTGGGTGACAAGAACCTTGTGCAGGCAAGGGTGCGTGTGCGATAACGGTCTAAAATTGCCGGCTGCCCTTAAGATCGGTAGGCTGGAGGGATAGATACATCCTTGCCTGGCACATGTCTGAACTTGTCATCCGGATAATTTCTAACGCACTACGGGTCTGGACAGCTGCTGAGGAAGGCACGAGATTCTGAGTTCACACTCCGCCGTTCGCACCCTGCTTCGTCCGCATGGCTGCGTTGCAACGTCCAGCTTGGCCTCACTGTCAACAGTCTCATTGTTGACGTGGCAACATGCTGGAATTCCACCCTCCACATGATCCAGCGATTGTGACAGCAGCGCAATGCCATTACGCAGCGGTGCGGGCCTTGGGGTGTTGAGCCACCAAGAGTGGAGGCAGGTGAAAGAGCTCTGCACCATCCTTGCCAGTTTTGAAGACGCACCATATGGTCAGTGCGGACTCAATGCCTTGTCAGTTCGGATCACTGTGGTGATTTATTTCTGACGATCGTAGGACACTCTGATAACATGAGGTCCCATCCAGACGAGGAGGAGGTGACGGCACAGATGCGGACATGGGAGCCGTTCTCTCCGTCAAATCCACAAGGCCTGACTGTTTCTACATTTTATCGGTCTTTCTTAGACGACAGTGGTTCGGGGTCCAGGGCTAGTGCAAGGTAGGCGCATCAGTGCTTCAGGGTGCATTCATCTGTGGCATAGTCAGGGCTGTGTGAAGCTGTTGCTGGAGGAAGCGGAGGAGATGTAGGTGATCCTGGACACGGACGTTACCGACGTCCTGCCTTGGAAAGAGGTTGGCGCGAATTTGAGGCGGTGGGATGGAAGGATGTAGGAAGATCAGTTTGCTGAGTGGCCCTCTAATACCAGAGGCTTGGGAAATCTAAGGCTCCGCTCTCACATGAGTGCCTTGGAGGCTCCATTTCCTCCTAACATCGATCCTCGCATTAAGGTCATCAAATGAACATCAGTACTGGTGGCCCCCTTCCTGGTATCCCCAGACAAAACAGAAACTTCAGCACTTTCCTTGCACCCACTCCAAATAGAGAGTAAAAAGCAGGAAATGTAGACCTTGCTGATTGATCAACTGAGACATTGTTTCGTCTGCTTCAAGTTCTTCAAAGTCACGGTGGAACTACGTCAGCATGTGACAGCAAGTTGAGTGCCAAGTAGCCGTAGCGGCAGCAGCAGGCAATGTGACAGAAGGCCTAATGGGTGACCTCTGGCAATCTTTATTTACCACCTCACCAATTCATGTAATGCAGGGCAACATCCAAACACAGAGCCCAGCTTAGATCTTGGTGCACGACTATCTGCGTCTAACACGATGTTTTTGGATGTGTTCCGGACCCAATCGGACTTCTGGGTTTCAAAATGGATGACTGGCCCGAGCTCGCACGCCACGCCATAGGGTGTTGTCCTGCCAGCAGCCAGTGTCATATCTGAGCGGACCTTCAGCACAGCTGGTGGAGTTATTACAGACAAATGCAGCCGGCTTTTAAAACAGAATAATGTGGATCGTTTGACTTCTCATCAAGATGAATCAGCATGGATCTCTGATGATGTTGTGGCCCAATTGTCCGAGGTCACCGATTAGTTGCCGTCTACTTCCACATTCTCTTCAAACAAGAAATGGTCCTCTTGAAAATGTTTTTTAAATGATCATTTCTTACTGCAATAATTATTCTCATATCCCAAAAGATAATTTTGATGGTTTTGCGGCTTGTGGAGATTTTTAAAGACACCAAGGTTTCATGACAAAAACGTATTCCATTTACTCACTTTATCTTTAGTATTTTCGCATTGTCAATGGTTTTGAGGTCATGTTGGTATGAGATACAAGTCTATAATTATGGTGGCTTTGGAACATGAAATGTGCATCTAAGTGGCTTTTTCTCCATCACAATTTTTAATAGTGGTTGAGAAAGCACGTCCCCCCAGAATCTTTTTATATTTTATGGGGTCATGTTGCTGTGAGATTACAGGCTATAATCATGGTCCTTTGGAACTGAAATGTGGCTTTTAAGTGGATTTCTCCCTACAATTGTTTAACAGTGGCTGCAGATGTCATTTTATAATTTTTATGGGTCATGCTGCTTTGAAATGCAGCAGTATACAGTCCTGTCTAAAAAAATGTTGTTTCTAAAGACTTGTGCTGCTTCACAATTGTCAAAGTGGCTTAAGGTCATGCTTTGAATTTTTGTGCGCTTTTTACTGTGAAATGCAGCTCTACTTACAGGTACCTATTGTAAAAAAATGTGGTTTCTAAACAGAACGTTTTGTTCTTTCACATTGGTCAACAGTGGTCAAGGGTGAATGGTGTGTCAAAACAGTGAATAGGTAGTGACACTGTTAATGGACACATATTGCAAAATGATTGTTTTGCAAGATCTTTAAAAGAGCTAGCAATCCTGTAGTGAGACAACCCAATGTAATACATATAAAAAAAAAAGAAAAATCAAAGGGAGTGGTGGATTCCTCCTATTTTAAAAAATGTGTTTTTATATAGTGTAGACAACGACTAAAAATCTGGCATGTACAAAATAGCTGGATACAAATATTCCTTGAATTGTACTAAGGAGGTACAGGAAGACTTGAACAGATGTAGGTTAACCTGGACAGGGATAGTTCTATGTCCAGTTCAACTAAATATGGGGGGGTTGAAAGACTCCTTTTTCCGGCACTTTTTAATCTGTGGGTAGAAGGTTTTAATGGTATACTGTGGTACAAGGACAGGGATAGTGAATGGTCTGTGACTTTTTCTGTGACTTTTTTAACCTTTTTGTGTTCCTAAGAGTAGCACGTACCCATTTGACTTTGGGGATTTTAAATTTCCCAGTTCTCCACCCCTGTTTGGGTGAAAGAATGAAGGTGTTGTTCTCTCCCATGACTTTTTTGGTCTCAGCGCAATCTTATCGATACGGAAATCGTCTGATTAAGATGGGCAAATTAATTCAAAGAATGGAATTCTTTTAGAATTTCGGGAAAAATTCGGTTCGAACGGAGTCAAATTTTTGGGGTGATTCGGGGGAAAGAAGTGTGCTTTTTTTGAAAAATGCTGCGAGCACATGGCGTTACATGGGCAAAGCATCGGGAGGAAAGGCATAGCCTGTTGACTTGCAGAATGAATCAGAGACGGGGGATTCTGTGACGCACGCATTTATAAAAGTCCGGGCCCGGACGTGGGAGCTCATACCGCTCTCACTGTATGATTAAGGAAGGGTGTACTGCGGCTGATTGAAATAGCCTTAGAAAAAATCATTTTTTACAGCGATTTTTGGGGGGTGTCTAGCTTGTCTCAGAGATGTTCTTTAATGTTCAATTCTGTTTTTGGGGGGGGTTTGGATCTGAAGTCCAGTGTGCGCCCAGTGCAGCTGAATTCATTTTAAGCTATTGCCACAGCACATTGAATATCCAAGGGGGATCTAACCCTGTTCCTGTTGTTTTTTAAAGAAACAGCGTTTTTTAAAATACAAATACCACCATTTTTGGGTAAAATTTTTTTGGAAATTTTACATCCGGGGGTTAAATTTAAGCGTTGTTCTGCTGCTGGGTGACTAAAAAAAAACCGTCTTTTTCACCGCCAAAAAATAATTTTTTTGTAGCATAATTCAAAGAGGATTAAAATTTTTTCTCTTGTTGTGTAGGTAAAAAACACGCCATTGTAAACGCTAAAAAGCTGGTAGTTTGTGGTTGCTAATTTTTTGGCGAAATTTTAATCCATGGGTTATTTAAGCGTTTTTTTTGCTGTGGTGATAAAAAAAACCGTCTTTCACCGCCAAAAAATAATTTTTCCCTGTAGCAAAATTTCACAAGCGAAGGTTAATTACATTTTTTTCTCTTGCTGTTACTAAAAAAACCCCTTTTGAACACGCCAAAGCTGTTTTTTGGGGGGGTGCTCAATTGTTTCGAATTTCCCCAGGGGTTAATTAAGCATTGAAAATTTCTGCTGTGGTAAATAAAAAAAAACCATTTTTCATGCCAAAAATACTTTTTTCCCCTGTGAAATTCACAAGCAAAAGGTTTTACAATTTTTTCTCTTGTTTGTAGCGTAGAAAACCGCAATTGTAACACGCTCAAGCCGTATTTTGGTTGAAAATTTTTTTGGCAATTTACTCCGGGGTTAATTAAGCGTTGTCTGCAGTTTTACTCATAAAAGAAACTTTTTTTTTCCAGCCACAGAAGAAATTCTGTGCTTATTCTACCCGGGGTTTAATTAACCGTTTTGTTTTTATTCATTTTAAAAATACACAGTTTTTAATGGCACAAAAAAAAGTAAATTTTTCCGCCCATTTGTGGAGCGAAATTTATACCCAAGGGTTCCCCAAGCTGTTAGGGGTTCTTTGGAGTAAAAAAAGGGTGTGTATTTATATTACAGATATCTTCCAAAACAGTGTCTGACATTTAAAAAAAACATATGCCCGACGAGAGGTGGCAGGCTCTTCCCCCGCGATTGGAAAGGGGGACAAACTTCCTGGAACAGGCCCGGGTCGCAGCCAGCAAGGGGACTTTCAGAGGGGCACTGGGTCGGCCACAACTGCCCCTGTATTAGTCCCCGTGTTTTGTTAAAAAAAACCCAAGGGTTCTGATTGGTTGACTAGGTCATCCCCTCCAGATGAATCTGAAAACCCCCACCAAGAGTCGGTGGGGAACCTCGACACAACATTTATTGGCCTGGCCCGGGGCAGGTCAGCGGCCCTCACCTGTCCCCAACCGCCTCTTCCCATCCCCTTCCCAGCCCAAAATTACTATGTGGGGGGGTCGCGCCCCAAAATAGCGGGAAGAACCATTTGAGGGGGGAGTCAGCACTCTTGGCAGCAAAAAAATGGGCCATTCCCCCGCTTCTTGCAGTAGGTGGGAAATATAAAGTTGAGAGTGGCATGGGAGGTCATGTTGTGAGGGGTCGCCTCTGCATACCAAAACCCGGGGATGAGGACAGCAGTGACGTGAAACCAAATAGATGATGATGTAGCCGACCGCCTTGGGAGCCGGGGGGGAAAAGGGGTTCATCATCGTCAGGAGAAAAAGGGGGTCACTTGCGCTCGGCACGGGCAGCCGCAAGTGGGGTTGTGTGGGGGTGAAAGGGAGGATAGCAGCAGTGTGAGGTCGGGAGCCCGCGGCCACGGGGGAAAAAACCCCCTTCGCAGGTCCAAGAAAGTAGGGCACAGGGGCCAGGGGCAGTGGGGAGTATCCTCATGCGGAGCTTGGGGTAAAAATCGAACTCGGCGGGGTGGCAGTTCTTTGCTAAGAACCGGAGGAACCCAAAAATTGGGGATATGTAGAAACTTAGGGAGAAAATGAAGCGTGGCCAGGGAGAAAAGTTTGGCCCCCCGGCCCGCGTCAAACATGCACGTCACCATCCGGTGGCCCGGGAGAAACGTGGCTCAATGTGGTGGTCCATCCTGCCGCCGCGCAAAACAGCAGCAGCAGCGCCCAGTGGCCGCAGCCATTGCGCCGTCAAGGGCCCCCACCTTAAAGGGGGCTTTTCTCTTGACATCATCTCCCGGGCCGATGCTCCTGCTCCTGCCCCGTGGCACCAAATGTTCAGCGAGGCGATTGCAAAAAAGACAACAGTATGGTCCAACCTCCCAGGTGCAGAGTGACCGGTCCTGTCCCCAAGTTGTTGGTGCGCAGTCCCTCCCTTTGAAAATGGGGGACTCTGCACCATTAGAGAATAATGGCTTGTGCCCAAACGAGATGGAGGTTCCAACCGTAATTTTTTTTCCAAAAAGGCAAATACCAGCACTTAAAAATATGTGAAAAAGAAGTGGGCCAGTCCCTTTAGTTATCGGGTTTTTCAAAAGGGGCACGGGGAGCGGGACTCTGGGGCTGTAACTACGGGCAGGCCCGTAATGTCCTTTTTCGGCCCCCGGGTGAAAGTGCTCCGGGCCCCGGCCCCCAAAAACTTGGCCCGGAGACGCCGCTTTCTCCTCCCCCGTTGTCAAACGGGCTCCTGCTCCAATGCCCCTCCTCCACCCCACCACCATCTCGCCTCCAAAATTGCTCCATCATACCACTGTTAGGGCACAGGATGTACGCAGTTCTACACCTGGCTTGCCTCGGCGAAAAGAAGTCACACAGGGGGGAATTTCCGGTATGCACAAGAAATCGTGTCGGCTTTTTCCGCGCCAACTGAAACGGAACCATGGTTTGGGAAATGGGGGGAAAGGTGCCGCGCTGCACCCGGGGGGGATGGGCCATGCGCCCTGCATGGCGCACTGTTTTAGTCTGGTTGTAAAAAAATTCCTGAAATCTTCCACCCATCTTTAAAGATTCTGAAAATGGCCAGGAAACTGTGATGCATTCATCCTTCCTACAAAGCCCGAAACCCTCCTCAAGTTGCAGCGGGAGAAGGCCTCCCCCCAAAACCCCCTCTGATATGGATTTTCCACCCCTTGAATTCCAGCCTCCTGTTGGACCGACTGTGAAAAAAAGAGAAAAGGGATTAACATTTTTTTGATGAAACCCCGGGGACAGGAGTACTCCCTGTGAACTTTAGTCACCCCGGGCAGCTCATGCTTGACACCTGCCGTTTGTTGAGGCCATTCGAGGAGGCCCCTTTATTTGTAAGTAGCCAGGACTACGGGAGGAATAACGTCATTCCACTGCTTCATGTCTGGAACAGATTGAAAAAATCTGTCTGGGCAGGGGACTGGAGACGTGGGACTACATCTCACGGCCACATGAGTCCGGTGGGGACTAAATGGAGGGGGGAGGAGGACATTGGAGCAGAAGCATTGTTGGTAAAAATGAGGGATTTTCACCCAGGTGACAAGAGAGGAAGTGCAGGAGCAGCTGGAGGAGGTAGATGGAGATGAGGAAGACGAGGCAGATGCCCCAAGCCCCGTGGCAGTATACAGTGGAGATGGGGGCAGGGAGCCCCTCGGAGTCACTTGTGCAGATGGGCCCGCAGCATGCTGATTTGCCTGGCTAGTGACAGCGAATAGTCAGCACCCGGGCAGAGGATGACTTCTGTCTCTCACCCCCTATTGGCCCCTCGCTACCGGTCCAAAATGGGAGCCTTTTTCCAGCTATTGAGAGGGAGGACAAACTCAAATACTATGGGAAATCCTCCGTATTTCAGTTGGCGCTGCCTATGTGCGGCATCGTCTCTCCTCTGACAGGTCTGACTGGGGGGTTCTTCAGGCTCACATACTACTGCCGCGGCTGCTGGGGGAAGGGTGGGGGGGTAGGGAGTACCAGCTCCATCAGCAGCAACCTAAGTCTGGAGTCACTGATAAACAGCTTCCTTAAACCGCCTAGTGAGGAGTGCAGTCACCAGCGCAGCAGCACCGGGGACCTGGAGCAGACCCTGAACCAACAGGTGGTGGCCTACTTGGACAGCACTCTGCCACCCCAGTTAGAAGATCCGCTGGAATACTGGGCAGCCAAACTGGATCTGTGGCTGCAACTTTTCGAGTTTGCAGTGGAGAAGCTGTCCTGCCCGTCCAGTAGTGTGGCATCAGAGCAGGTGTTCAGTGCGGCGAGGGCCATCGTTACCCCATGGAGAACCCGCTTGTCCACGGGAAATGTGGAACGACTGACCTTTGTCAAGATGAATCAGGCATGGATCGGCCAGGATTTCCACACACCAATGCCCTTTGGCGTCAGACTACATCAGCCATGAGCCTCACCCAAAGTGTGAGAAATTAGTCTTTTGTTCAAACTACCTGCCTCAGCCACTATTCTGTGCCGCCCCCCGCCTGATGCCACACATCTGCTGACAGTTTCTCCATTGCCACCAACCATCTTTACCAGGGACTGGTATTGCCCCCACCTCCACACTCTGTCCCTTTTGCCACTTTATGACTCATGCTGCTGCTGATGTGGCTGCCGTGACCTCCACACTGTGTCATTGTGCCACTCTCTGACCTCATGCTGTTGCTCCTGCCGCCGTCACCTCCACTCTCTGTCATTGTGCCACTCTGTGGCCTACTCCAGTTTTTTCACCCCGCATTTTAATGTCATTGTGCCTCTGTCTGACCTCATGTTGTGCTTTTTTAGGTGGCTGCTGCCGTGACCTCCACACTGTGTCATTTGTGCCACTCTGTTGGCCCTACTTCCTAGTGTTTGCCACCTCAGAATGTCATTTGTTCTACTGCCTGACCCCATGCTGCTGCTCGCCCCTGACCCCTGCTCTCTGTCATTGTGCCACTCTGTGGCCTACTCTGTTTCTGCCACCTCCAGAATGTCATTGTTTCCACTGTCTGACCTATGCTGCTGCCGCCGTCACCTCCACTCCTGTCATTGTGCCACTCTGTAGCCTACTCCTTGTTTTTGCACCTCCAGAATGTCATTGTGCCACTTTTGACCTCATGTGCTGTGGCTGCCGCCGTCACCTCCACACTCTGTCACTAAAGTTGCCACCTGAGCCTCAGTTTTTTTTTCCAGCTTTCGCTCCATGACTTTATCAGGTTTTCATTCCCTTCAGTTTTTTTGGTTAGTTTTGCCTCTTAAGTGCCCAGGGAATTTTTTGAGTGGGAAACGATTCTAAGAGCGGCGGGCAGTCATGTGGTGTCATTTCTAAAACACAAAAATTGTATGAAGACCAAACCAAGCTCCCCCTGCATATTTAAGCATGGCACAACGTTCTACCAGCACCCTGCAGGCTCTGTGCAGCCTGGAAATAGCTGTTTTTTAACGTGATGTCATTCGTAACGAAGTTATTTTTTGGCGGGAATTTCGGCGATGTGAGCGAACCGATTTTTGAGAAATTCGCCCATCTCTAGTCATGATAATTGCCGATATCGACCATTGACCCGATGACGATAGTCAACGTAATTGCTCATCACTAGTGTTTACCATACAGGATTAATTATGTTATATCTTAATAGTTCAAACTCTTTCTGATGTGGCACTACCATTTATATGTAACTCTAGTCTCTCTCTCTCTCTCTCTCTCTCTCTCTCTGTCTATATATATATATATATATATATATATATATATATATATATATATATATATATATATACAGGCAGTCCTCGACTTCTCCCTGAGAGAGTTGGACGCATCGGTGTCCGCACCCAGGAGCCAGGAGCCGGGTAGTGATCATTGGCTTGATCAAAGGTTATACTTTAGCTAAAGTTCTGCTTCCATCTATGAAGAAATGTCCGTAATTCCTTTGAGTAAAGCTTAAAAAGAGCACATTTTTCATCTAAATGCTATACTGCTGGTGAACTGCTTAAGAGCATTCCCAATGATCATTAGTGGAGCCCATAAAATGGTTGCTGCAATTCTATAAAAACAGCAGAATGCTATAAAATGCAAATCGAACCATAAGGACGCCCATTTCTGTGTCTGGACCCATCATTTCTTAGTGTGCATATTTAGGTTCTATCCACTGGTACTCGCCACAGTACATAGGAATGCTCCTCCTGTATCACCTCCACATAACGAACCTTTCCGATTCTATTATAAGTGATTTTTTTATTTTTTTTAAAGTGGTTTTGACACCAAGTAAAATTGATGTGGGAAGTTTTCAAATTAAATAATAAACATTTTAACCATTCAACATTACAAAAAATTGTGTCCCATTTTTGTTTAAGCTGCTCCCTTAAAATCCATAGTGTACAGCTCATCTCCAGGGGATATGACCAGTGACAACAGCTCCTGAGTGCTGGCCTCACATGCTCAGACATCAGTCTCTTCCAGGCTTAGTAATCACACACACGCACTGCTGAGCAAGTGTTCAACCCCAGGTGCTGTCATTCTATTCTCATCCTCTGTACTCCTTAGTAATTAGTCAAACAGTACAGATCAATAAAAAGAAACCTCAATTGTCAGGGACAGTCAGGGACTCACACAAAGACACAGACAAGTGGGCCCTGACTCTGATCCCATCCTCTGTCCCTGCCTTTTGGGGAACTCGACTCATTAATAGGTCGGCCCCAACCAGAAGACTGATACTGCACTGAGCAAAGTGGGACACAGGACGAATACAAACAATACACAGAACACACAAGAGAAGTCGGGCGGTCCTAGTCAGCAACAAAACGGGCAGCGAAGTACAAAACCAGATGGCAGGAGAGTAGTCAAAAAACAAAGTAATCTAGACCTATAGCAGGCAAGGGGAAGAGGTATAACAACCCTTAAATACCTGCCAAAAACCAAAAGGATGAAGGTAATGGGTGGAAGTAACAGAAGACCTGATAGGAACAAAGGGCTGTCAATTAACAGAAACCAACAAGGAGCAAGATTAACCAGTGAAGTGCTGGAAGATTCCTGACCACAGGCGTTGGCCAGGAATCAATCAAGAATGCAGGGAGGAAGACTAAGTTCACACTAGTAAATACCAATGCAAGGTGTTATGTCAGAAACCACGGTTTTCGCCGCAACGTCCGTGGCCGACGACCAGAGCCAAAAGCCGGGGGTGTGTCAGGCACAATCATGACATCAATTAGTTATGTGCATTGAGAGAGAAAAAAAAAATCCACATGTTTGGCTCCTGCAGGTATTTGAACCTAGTGCTGAAAGGCAGAAGTGCTAACCACACAGCTACATTGTAACTACTCACAGCTCTTTACATAACAGATCTTTGTATGACTAGAGTGAGCACACTGTGGGGAAAGGCATGGTGGTGTCAATCCTGCTGGGTCACATGATATGCAGTTCAAACTAATCATAAACCCCTTTTTGAACACACTGAAAGCTGAAGGACAAAGCGGGAATGAAATGCCTTTGTGGTAAAACCCCTTTCATTACTTTAAAGTCTCTTTTACACTTAGTATGATTAGTCTAAAATGTAACTTGATAGATATGATTCCGTTTCTTAGTGCTTTGTATTATATTTCTAAAGCATTGTATTATACAGTAGATATCAAAAGTAACACCCAACAGCATCATGGATTAAAATCCAGCAGGACACGCAAGGTCCTCCTGCTCACACCAGGCCTGGTTGAAGTTCACCAATGACCATCTGGATGATCCAGAGGAGGTGGGAGAAGGTAATGTGGTCAGAGGAGACCAAAATAGAACTTTTTGGTATCAACTTCACTCGCCGTCCTTGCAGGAAGAAGAAGGATGATTACAACCCCGAGAACACTGTCCCAACCATGAAGCATCGTACTTTGGGATTGTTTCTCTGCAAAGAGGACAGGATGACTGTACCGTATCGAAGGGAGGATGGATGGGGCCATGTATTGCGAGATTTTGGCCAACAACCTCCTTCCCTCAGTATGAGCATTGAAGATGGGTCGTGGCTGGGTCTTCTAGCATAACAATGACCGGAAACACACAGCCAGGGCAACTAAGGAGTGACTCTGTAAGAAGCATTTCAAGAGCCTGGAGTGGCCGAGCCCGTCTCCAGACCTGAACCCAATCCAGGGAGCTGAAACTCAATGTAGCCCGGTGACAGCCCAGAAATCTGACAAATCTGGAAATCTTTATGGAGGAGTGGGCATCCCTGCTGCAGTGTGTGCAAAGTTAATCAAGAACTACATGACATATCTGACCTCTGTAATTACAAACAAAGGTTTCTGTATCAAGTATTAAGCTCTGTTTCTCCATTGTATCAAATACTTATTACATGCAATAAAATGCAAATTAATTATTTATAAATCATACAATGCGATTTTATAGTTCTTTGTTTTAGATTCTGTCTCTCACAGTTGAAGTGAACCTACGATAAAAATGACAGACCTAGCTACTAGGTGGAAATGTCTAGGTAATGTATAATTTAAATCTATATATTATAATTATCTACAGTAGATATGGTTTATAGCTATACAGGGGCAGATAAAAGAAGCTGAGGGTCTTTGTAGAAGAAGTAAGCACTATTTATCTGGGGACTACATAACACTATCTAGATACTAGGTGGAAATATCTAGGTCTATTTTTATTTAAATTTTCTATGCATAATAATTTTATAGATAAAGTATATTTCTATACAGGGATAGACACAAATAGCTGAGAGTTCATGTACAAGAATTAAGCACTGTTTATCTGGGTACTGCATCACACTATCTGGGCACTGAGAGGAAATGTCTAGGTGATATATAAACTATTTCTATAACTTTTTTCTATGCAAAATAAGCTTATAGATACTATTTATTTCTGCACAGGGGAAAATACAAGTTGTTGATGGGCTCTGTACATGAATGAAGCATTATTTATCTGGATACCACATCACAGTATCTGGGCACTGATAGGAAATGTCCACGTAATATATGAACTATTTCTATAACTTTTTTCCATATATATGAAATATTTAGATATTTTTATAGTTGTAGAGAGGCAGACACACACATCTGAGGGTCCCTGTACAAGAACTAACCACTCTTTATATGGGAACTGCACTACCTGAACACTAGGTGGAATTATCTAGACAATGTATGGACTATTTGTATTTTTTTCTATGTATACAAATTATATAGATGTGTATATATTGCTGTAAGTGGGTGGACACAGAAAGCTGAGGGCCCCATATAAGAACAACATATTGTTATCCAATATCTCATCATAAGTCTCTTTATCCATGAATTATGATCCATGAAGTGTATTAGTCCAGGCCCTTATATGCGATATCATAGACTTTAAAAAGTGGCTTTTAAAGGGGTTTTGCCACTAAGTCAGTGTATACTTCCTTTCTGCAGCTTCAGCTTTCAGGGTGTTCAAAAGGGGGCTTGTGTGATTTGTTTGAACTGCATACCATATGACCCAGCAGGCTTGACATCACCATGCCTTTCTCCACAGTATGCTCACTCTAGACAAAGAAAGGTCTGTGTAGAAAGTTGTGGGTAGTTACAAAGTAGCTGAGTGGTTAGAGATTCTGCCTTTCAACATAGAGGTCCCATTTTCAAATCCCTGCAGGAGCCACACAAAGAAATTATTTTTGTCTCAGTGCACAAACCCGATTGAAATTTATTTTTATCTATTTGCACTGTTTGACTAATTACTAAGGAGTAAAGAGGACAGGAGTAGAATGACAGCACCTGGGGTTGAACACTCGCTCAGCAGTGAGTGTGTGTGATTACTAAGGAGTAAAGAGGACAGGAGTAGAATGACAGCACCTGGGGTTGAACACTTGCTCAGCAGTGAGTGTGTGTGATTACTAAGGAGTACAGAGGACAGGAGTAGAATGAAGGCTCCTGGGGTTGAACACTCGCTCAGCAGTGAGTGGGGGTGATTACTAAGGAGTACAGGGGACAGAAGTAGAATAACAGAACCTGGGGTTGAACACTCGCTCAGCAGTGAGTGTGTGTGATTACTAAGGAGTACAGAGAACAGGAGTAGAATGATAGCACCTGGGGTTGAACATTCGCTCGGCAGTGATTTGTGTGATTACTAAGGAGGGAAGAGACTGACAGTAGCTGCCTGAGAGGAGAGGTAATGTCTGAGCATGAGTGGCCAAGACTGAGGAGCTCTCATCACTGGTCAGACCAGCTAATATATATATATATAATTTATTTTTTTAATTTTTAACCAGTTTCTGATCTTGGCCATTTCCCCCCACCCCCCCCTTCATGACGAGACACATTGTCCCTTTCCGCAGTGCACAATGTTTTGAATGCTATAATGCTGTCTTGCACTTGGTTATTGTAATAAAATTCCGCCCCTCCTTTCAGTTATATTTTAGGCTTTATTGTTTTGCTGTTTTACATTAGTAGGAAAATAGTTTAAAAAATATATTTTTTTAATTTATTTATTTTTCTAGCAGCAAAAGTGGCACTAAAATAAGTTTTGTAATCGTGTCACTTTTCCATCATTTATACATCAGTGACATAAAGGCTATGTTCACACGGCTTATTTTGGGCGCATTTCGCCGCGTATTTCGAAATGCGTCCCATAATTACGGTAATCCATAGCTCTCATAGAGAACTATGGATTACGCCTCCTCTCCCCAGGCGTACAATATGATCGTATTGTATGTGCGGGGAGATAAGTCACATTTCACTTATTCGCGGCGCGTAATGGCAGTCTATGGGGCCGGTGGGCTGCCGTCCCCCCCCCCGCATTGCGGGAGTATGCGCCGATCAGCGCGACTCCCGAATACCCAGCGTAATTGCGGGGTGTACTGTACACCAGCAATTAAGCTGTGTGAACATACCCAAAGTTTTATGGTTGTCAGGGGCAGGGCTAAAAGTTACATTTTTCACTGTTAATATTTATTCTATTCATATTTAATTTGGTGTGTGTGTTTTCGCTACTTTGTTTTACATATTGTGCACCCCATAAATTCAGAAATACACCTTTAGGGCTTGTCCCCACAGCACCGTTTACTTGTCGGTTTTTCAGGCGGTTTGCGGATTCATAAACCGTCTGAAAACTGACAAGCAACGCTCCCCCATAGACTTCTATGGAAAATCCGTGTAGCAGTCCACGCTGCACAGGTTTTTCGCCGGATGGCTTTTTGCACCGCCAGTGGTCCGAAAAAGTTAGAACATGTTCATTCTTCCGCCTGGTTTTCGTGAACTTGTGGGTGCAAAGGGAGAGGGCTTGAATCCGCAAACCATCCCCCTGTGTGCCAAAAACAGACCGGATTTCCCGACCGGTATGTGGTCTGTGCCATGTAAACGTGGCCTTAGGGGGCAATTATATCACTTATTTTTTTCTTTTTGCTGATATCCCTGTATCTAAGACTGGTATATTAGCCCAAGTTATAGGAGAAATCCATTCCCACCATTGCCTACAGAACTAATCTGGGTCTGATAAGACCCAGCAGCTTAGGCAGTTACCGAGCCCTGGTGGCCACTTGACTGCAGCACCGGCAGCAGGAAGCCGACACAGACTTCCACCCTGTTTGTGTATACAGTACTCATTGAGTAATAACCCATCCCCGTCTTCTCAGTGGAGAGCTGGATAACATCGACAGCCGACTCTCTACTGTCCAGACATTTATAGTCAATGGGCTATCGGCAAGTTCTCTATGAGAACTATGGATTACTGTAATTTTGGCGTACATCTCAACTGTATTAGAGCGCAAATACGCGCCAAAATGCGTGCCGAAATTAGGTCATGTGAACATACCCTTACCCTCAAAATAAAGTACTCAAAATAGGACTAAACCTGCCCACCAAAAATATGGGGTTCCCATAGGGCGACCAGAGCTGGAACCGACCCCTACAGATGACCCTACAAATTCCCCATCAGATGATAAAGCACAGAGCCAAAAATAAACACATGATGTAGGGGACTAGTTATGGTAATGGCAGGAGCTTTCTCGTTATATCATATTTTCACAGAAGTTGTTCCAACCATTTGAAACATAACTTTTAATTACTTATATTACAAAAATATCAATAACTAGAATTGGCGAAACCTACCACCTAGTATGGTGAAGTCGATGAGGTGGCTGAAGGAACGTACTTGTATCGGAAGTGCTCAAGACAATTATATCCTGTAAGGAAAAAGAGTAGTAGAGCTACTTATAAAACAATTCTTTAATCTCACCCTTAGAGCGATTTTCCTTGAATAATGCTAATCCGGGTAACCTAGCTTGCTGGTTAGGAATGGGCAAAAATAACAAATTGATCAGCACTTCAAATTTACATTTAATATCCTTTGTTGGAAACAACGCATTTCATGGTGCACTTTTCTAAGTTTCAGAGGACCCAGGTGTTCAGAGGCAGGATGTGCCAGAAGCTCAAACCCCCTGTGGTTGTGGGTCCTGTGGCAGCTGCTATAGCTGCTACGGTTGTTACCCTCGATCTCCGGGACTGCACTGTCAATTTAACTCTTTGTGCTTCCTCTGGACCTATCTGGGGCCTAACTACATACCTGGGGCCTATCTACGTACCTAACTGGGGTGTATCTACCTACTACCTACCTACCTTGGTCTACCTACTGCATATCTACCTGGGGTCTCATCAAAGACACTGCAGCTGTTTTTTCAGGGAGAAAGCAGGGATGGTTCAATACCACCCCTGCTTTCTTGATGGTTGTATATACAGTGCTCAATGAGCACCACACCTACTTACAAGTGGCTAGATCTACCTATATATATATATAGGTTCCTATATCTACCTAAAAGGGGCATATATCTACCTACAGGGGCCATATACCTACGCCCAACTATATCTACTGACAGGTGCCTATCACTACCTAAAGGGGGCATATATCTACAGTGCCTACAGGGAGCATATATATCTATCTACAGAGGACCTTTATATCTATCTACAGGGGGATTATTTATGTACTTACAATTGAATTATATACCTTCCTACTAGGGGCTTATATATATATATATATATATATCTACTTGAGGCCTCCATACCTACCTTCCAACTGGGGGACTATATACTTAGTTACAGGGGTTATATACCAACCTACATACAGGAGGCCGGTACAGATATTACCTACCTACTGGATGTCTATTTACCTAGCTATGGGGGGCCTATATTCCTAAGGGGGAATAAGGAAAGATAGAGCCAGCTCACCTGATGTTACAGGATTTCCTAACCCTGTACACATGGCTCTGTTTCAGACAGCATGAATCAATGGCAAAAAGAAAGCCCTGGGAAAGTGTTATCGGGATGTAAAAGGTGAAGGTAATAAAATCACTTCTTTATTAAACATCAAAAGTCCATAAAATGAGGAGGTATTGTGACAAAAAATGCAGAGACAGGGACTGCTTCGCATTTCTGCCCAAAATTTCCCCTTAGTAGGCTTTATATGGTCTGTGGTGCCCAGTGCCCCAAACTAGCTAAATCTTTGTATTAGTCCATTGTTGGTTGGTCATTCCACCAGTATAGGGACATCTGAAGTTCGGTCTTCACATGGTTAGCATCAATCTTAAGAGTTTTGAGAGTATTTCCAAATGACTAAGAAAGGCATGTGGTATGGGATACAAGAAAAACCCATCTAAACTAGGTTAATATTAGACCAAAAGCATTGCATACAAAAGTCAATGCAGTAGTCTCTCAAGTTACAACAGCCTCAAGATACAATATCTTCATCATATGACGGTCTTTCCATTGTTTCTTGAATCAACATTCACCCTACAATGTCACGGGGACATGCAAAAACTAAGTACGGCAGTGTGTTGTTGGAGGATCAAGAAAATTATCTGAACATTAACCTTTTACAACCTCTGTTCAGTGCAGTGTTGCGGGCCCCGCCATCAGAAATTTCGGGGCCCCATACAGTAAGATGGGGCCCCCCCCCCCTCTCCCAAACTTTCCCCCCCTTCAACACCCCCCCCTCCCAGTCCCCCAAAAAAAATAAAAATGCATTTGACCATTGTTTTTGGATTCAGTTCCGTTGTATTTTACAACGTACTTTTTTATATTGCGAGTCGTATGATCAAGAGCCGCGTACCCCACAGCACTGTATCTCCCCACTATAATGTTATCCCAAAACCCAGTACCCCCAGACCAATCAATAAAAATTTAAAACACAAACCAAATATTCCAACCACATCTTACCCCATATCTCCCCATAGAGAGACTAAATAATCCATGTACTGTTTAAAATAAGCGTTACACCAAGAGCAATTATACCCCCCATCAGTGACCATTAGTGGTAGATACAAGTGCACACAGTGCAGTTACAGCTTGTGCTCCGGGGGACATCCTGTGTGGTTGTTCCGTTCGTTTTCTTTCCACCCGCCCGCCCGCCTTTGGGCGACTTCTCCCGGCCCCAATCGCCCCTGCAAAATTTAAAAAAAAACACCTGAGTTCCTACTCTTATCATCCCCCCATTATGTCTTCCCCATGTTCAAATCCCCATCCATGTCCCCAAAAAGGTTTAAATTCCCCCTTTTAGGCCCTTTTGTTGGGTGTATTAACCCCCTAAGTAGTTTTTATGGGGACCCTTCCCGTAGGTAGATAGTGGGTCCGAAGATAGATAGGTAGCTAGTGGGCCCCTCGTAAATAGATGGGTAGTAGTGGGCCTGTAAATAGATGGTAGCTAACGGGCTCCCCGTAGATAAAGGTAGCTGTGGGTCCTGTAAATAGTAGGTAGTGGGGCCCCCCCGTAGTAGATAGGTATAGCGGGCCCCCCGTAGATAGATAGGTGGGCTAGCGGGCTCCCGTAGATAGTAAGTAGCTTGGGGGCCCCCCCGAAAAGTAGTTGGGTAGCTGGGGGGCTCCCCGTAGATAGATAGGTAGTAGGGGGCCCCTTTTGATAGATAGGTAGCTAGTGGGCCCCGTAGATAGAAGGTAGTGTGGGCCCCGTAGATAGATGGTAGCTGTGGGCCCCCCTTAGCGTAGGTGCTAGTGGGTTCCCCGTAGATGATAGGTAGGTGGGCCCCCGAGATAGGTAGGTGTTTGTGGGCCCCGTGATGATAGGTAGCTGTGGGCCCCCGTAGTTAGTAGGTAGTGTGGGCCCCCCGTAGATAGGAAATAGTGGGCCCCTTTAGATGGGTTTAGCTGGGCAGGCCCCCGTAGTTTTGGTGCGCGGGCCCCCTAGATAGAAAAAGGTTTCTAGGGGGCCCCCCCCGTAGTAGATAGGTAGCTAGTGGGCTCCCTTTTAGATAGATAGGTAGTGGGGCCCCCAGTGATAGATAAAGGTAGCTGTGGGCCCCCGTAGATAGTAGGTGCTGCGGGCCCCCTAGTGATAGGTGCTGTGGGTCCCCATAGATAGTTGGTAGCTGTGGGCCCCCCGTAGATAGATAGGTAGTAGGGGGGGGCCCCCGTGATAGTGGGTAGCTGGGGGGGACCCCCGTGATGTGGTGTAGGGGGCCCCCCCGTAGATAGTAGGTAGTGTGGGCCCGTAGATGGATAGGTATTTGTGGGCCCCCCCGTAGTGGGTTTGTAGGGGGCCCCCTTTAGATGGTAGCTGCGGGCTCCCCGTAGATAGTGGTAGCTGGGGGCCCCCCCTTTAGAAGATAGGTGTAGTGGGCCCCGTAGATAGATAGGTAGCGGGGGCCCCCGTAGATAGATAGGTAGCTAGTGGGCCCCGTAGTAGATGGGTTTAGCTGGGGTTCCCCGTAGATAAGTACCAGGTAGGTGGTAGCGGGCCATTTTTGGTGATAGCCGGTGGTAGGTAGTGAGAGAACTTGTGTGGGGCCCCATCCCCCACCGTGTGGCCCCGTCAGTCTCCCTACCCCATGTGGGGTTCTCTAAAAGCCCCCCTTGTGAAATTTGAGCACAACTAAGGGCACGGAGCGCGGCTTCTTTGAGCAGTGCAGGCCCCTTTTTAAAAGCAATGCTGGGCCTCTGAGGTGAATGGGGTCCCCCCTCAAAACCGTGGGGGACCCTTGTCAAAGCTTTCCCCTCTCCAATCATGTGGGGCCCTTTTCAATGCCCCCCCTTGTGGGGCCCCCCCTCACCCAGCCTATGGGAAACCCCACATGGGGGGGGGGGGCTTTGGGGGGGGAGGGGCCCCACATGATTGGGGAAAAAGAGGGGGGGCTTTGCCTGGGGCCCCACGTGAAGAGAGGGGGGGGCTTTTCTTTGGGGGGCCCCCAGCGCGAAGAGAGGGTGGGGGGCTTTTCTAGGGGCCCCACCGGGTGAAGAGGGGTGGGGGGTTTTTCAGGGGCCCCCAGTGTGAAAAGAGGGGGGGGGGCCTTTCCCGGGGCCCCCTAAGGGGGGGGAGGAGGGAGGGGGGTTTTTTTGGGCCCCACAGCACTGAAAAAAGAGGGGGGCTTTGGTGGGGCTCCACAGTGTGGAGGGGGGGCTTTGAGTGGGGTACCCCAGCGCTGTAAAGAGGGGGGGGGGGGCTTTGGGAGGCCCCACACATGTGAGGGGGCCCTGTTTTCAGTGGCCTAGCTGCGCGTCGTCAGTGTGTACAGGCATGCCTAGGCAATTTAGTGGAACTTACTCTCCCCCTCCCTGCTGTACAGGGGCAGGAGCCCTCTCCCCCCTTTCCGCGCCGAATCCAGAGGCCCGCCCAAGGGGGGAGCTCTTAATTTAGAGTGTCCCCCAGCAGGGAGGGCCCTGTGGGCGGAGTGTGGATGCAGCGCGGACGAGGGGGAGGGGCCCGGCTCTCCTGTCCAGCACGGAGGAGGAGAGTAAGTTAAAATGAAATTGCTAGGCTATGATGTACCCTACTGAGCGGGGCGCAGCTAGGGGCCTGAGACGGTGCACGGACCCCTACTGTGTGCGGCCCTCATCAAAAACCCCCCCCTCCCTATTTTTAAGTTAAACAGGGAAGGTAGTGAGAACAGGTGATTGCCCATTTTTTCTACCATTGCTGTGAAGCAAGGGGGTTATGCCGGGGGGGCCGCGGGCCCCCCCTTTGGCCCCCAACACCCGGCCGGGCCCCATACCCCTTTACTCCCTTTTTACCCCCCTAAGGGCGGGCCTGAGTGTATGCATTTTAAAAATTCTCTTTGGGACAGTGCGGTACTACATGTCCTGTCCCTGCTCTTACATGTATTATTTGGGTGCATGCAGTGTTTTGGCAGTTAGGGCCCCTCCCCAAAATTTACTTTGCGGGGTTTATATATGCCCTGTACTGCTCTTACTTGTATTTGTGAGGTGCATTTGCGTGATTGGCGTCTAGGGGCTCCTTTCACTTTTTCGTGCGTTATAATGAAAGTGTTTGGTTTAACTATTTAGCTCCTCTTACAGTTTGTGGTGCTATTTTGTCTGTTTGGGCTTTTACTTGTACCAGGATGAGAAGCTCCTTTTTGGCTCCAGGGTGGGGGGGGGGGCCCAAAATTAATTCTTTTTTTTTTTTTTTGGTTTTTTTTTACATTGTTTTAAAAATTTTCCAAATGCCCCAAAAAAGTCCCGGGGCCTCTTTTTCCAATATGAAATTGATTTTTCCGGGCCCCCAAAGAACCCTTTTTTGAAAAGGGGTTTTGACTTTTACCCGGGGTTTGGTATTCCCTTCCCAACTTTCTTTAATCCTCATTTTGTATTATTCTATAAACTTTTCGGAAAGTTTGGGAAACCCAAATTATAATTTTTCCTTTGGGTTTTTAAAGGTTTTCCCCCAAAATAAGTAAAATGGTTGCCCGGGAAAACAATTAATTTTTTTTTGTTATTGGTTGGGGAAGGGGGGGCCCCCCCTTTTTGCCCCCCCCGGTATGAGATAGGGGGGATGGCCCCAAAAGGGCCCCAAAAAATTGTGTATTTTTAAAGGGGGGAAAAAAAATTTTTGAGGGCTTCTTCATCTCCATCTTCTTAGTCAGAAAAAAAGCTACGTTTTACATCAATATAGGTTTTAATTTAAATTTTGGTTTTCTTTATGCCTCAGGGTTTGATCTTAAATTACGGGAATAATTTTGGGAAAAATTTGGGCTTTTTCCCGCAAAGTCCTAGGAAAATCTCTTTTAAGTTTTCCCCTGCTAAACCCAACCATTTCAATGCTTTTTAATTTTTTTTAAATTTCTGTTTTACCCTTTGCTTTTTAAATTTTGGATTTTTTAAATTTTTCCCTTTTTAAAACACCGAGGATGTGGTCTATAAAAAAGGGAAAGGGCCCTTTTGTCACCCAAAACCGTATTACCCTCGGTTGATATGGACCCAATAAAAAGGGTTCCAAATCTCGTGCTTAGAAACTAAGGTTACTTTCAAAACTCCCCGGTTAAAAAATCCCGTCCAGAACCCGGGAAAAAATTTTCTTGTTGCTGGTTGGGACATGCTACTGTCTTTTTGCCGTTTTTTGCGAAAAAAATGAGGGTTTCGGTTTTTTGGTTTCCCAAGGGCCCCAGTACATTGGGGTTGCGGGTATCCGCAGGGGTTTTTGGGGAATTTTACAACATTTTTCTATTTTCCGCCTTTAGGGTTTTTGGGTTTGGGTTTTCCCTCAGAAAAAAATCTTTTGCGTGTAGACTAAAGTTGGGTTTTCTTTAGGGGGGCTACCCCGCGCTGGGTACAGTCAGATTTTCAGGGGGTTTTTAAACCCCCAAAGCCGAAACCCCCCGGGGGAAAAGAAAGTCAATGCCAAAACTTTTTTTTTAGTTTTAGCCCCCGGGGCGTTTCAAAGCTGAAAACTTTTTATTTTTTCAATGAGCAGTTGTTGGGGCCCCCCGTTTTATTCAAGACGGGTTGTTTTTAAAGGGGGGAAAAAAAAAGGGAAATTTTTTTTGTTTTTTTAAAAAATTAATTCCCAAAAATTTTTTTAAATTTTTTTTTATATTTTTTTTGGGTTTTTTTTTTTTTTTTTTTTAAAATTTTTTTTTACCTTTAAAAATTTTCACACTTAATATCTTTTTTAGAAAAATTTCCCACAGGTTATTACAGTTGAATGGATCCCTAAAATGTGTAGGGTTTTTTTTGGGGGGTGTTTTTTAATTTTTATGCACAAATTTATTTTTTTTTAAATATTTTTTTTTATTTTGTTTTTAATTTTTATTTTTTTTTTTACACTTTTTATGGTTTTTACTTGTTTTTTTTTAAAACCCAAAAGAGGGGTGTTTTTGGTTTTTTTTTTTTTTTTTTTTTTTTTTAAAAAAATAATTTTATTAGCATTTCATATATGCTAATTACATTTTTAAACTGTGTCACTCTGACATAGACCCGTGATCGGGCAGGGTCACAGTTTTTCCCTGATCATGGCTTCTTCACAACAGCCCTGGGGGTACTCTGGTTCCCCCAAAGGCCCCGACTTTTGGAAATGTTTTCCCCCGGGGTCTGGGGGGGGACCCCGGGGGGGGTTTCCCATCACCAGGGCAGAGCCGGGGGGGAAAAAATTTGTTTTCCCTGCGGTTACTTAATGCAGAATTTAAAAAAGGTTTTTTTTTTTAAAACCCCCGGGGGGTAGAGATTTCCCCCGATCCTCGGTTTTCCCTTTAAGGAGCTGTGCTGGTAAAGGGGCCCGGTAGTCAGCAATGTTCCCAGCGTGCTGCGGAAAGGGCCTCAAAACTCCGTTTTCGGGAGCGAAAGCCAAAAAACATTGTGCAGCGGAGGAAAACCCGCACCAGCCCAAGTCAAAAGACGGTGCATGGGCGCTAAAAAGTTTAATCCGGGTCCACCCAAAAAACTGACCACAAAAAATTGTGTTTGTAGCCCTTGTCTAAGGGGAGGAAAAATTTTTTTTAAGGGTTTAAAAACTAAAAGGGTGTACAGGGCCCTTTTTTCCCTACTTTTGGGGCAAAAAAGAAAACAATGGAATTTTTTAGTTTGTGGTGGGGGCATTTCTTGCGGTGTCCCAAATGTTGTGGGAGCTGTGAGGGGAAAAAAAAACCCGTTTCCAAGCCTGTGTCCCTGGGTCATGCCATTTGTTTATGGGTTGAAACTTTGGGTTTTGCTTGGTTTTTGCTTTACCATCTGGGGAAGATTTACCCGGGTTTTTCCCCCTGCGCCAGTACTCTCTCACTATAGCTCAAAACCTGGGTGGCTGGCTTTTAAACCCCGTTTTACCATCAGTCTGGGGGGTTGGGGAATCGGGGGGTTTTTTAAAAACCCCGGTCTATTTTCACCCCAAGGCTTTAAGCCCCCCTGAGATTTGTATTCCAAATTTCCTGTGTTCCTTTTTTAATCCTTGGGATTACATTTGTTTTGTTGGTTTGGGCCCGCCCAAATTTCGGAGGGTTCCTTTTTTGTCTTTCATCCCATCCTGAGTCTGCTGTGTTCATAGACCATGTGTCCTCTGCCACCCAGTACTTAGTCCCAAGTCTTTTTTTGGGGTTTTTGGGCTCCTAAAACTCATTGTGCCCTCTTGTTAGTCTGGGGGGGCCTCAGTATCTGGTTGGTCCTTCCCCGGGTCCCGAATCCAAAACTGCTTTTTCTGTTTGTTACTGAAGGGGCCCAGAGGGCCCGCTTAAACCTGGGGTGTTTTTTCCTTCCCGCTTGTACGGAAAAACCCCGTGGGAACCCTTTTTGATTTAGGAAATCCGTTTTGCCTGGGTGTGTTCAGTCTGCTGATCTCCAGTCTGCTGTTCCCTATATGTGTCACCTGTTGTTTGGAGTCTGCTGTTCCCTATGTGTGTCACCTGCTGGTCTGGAGTTCTTTTTGTCCGTGTTTTTCAATTTTGCTCTTCTTGAGTCCACTGTTCCCCGGGGTTTTTCACCCAATGGATGGAAATTTTTTCTGTCCTCCCTTTTTTCTACCACTTTTGGTTTTAAAAACCCGGTTTTCTTTGGTGTTTTTCCATCCCCTTGTCCTGGGTTTGCCCTCACATTTGTTGTACCGGTGGACAGGGGGAAATGCCCCTCACAGTCCCAAGGATCCATAACTTTTCAAGAGACATTACAGGGACTGCCTCTATACTCTGTTCTTGATTATCATCTAGCATTTAAAGGGGTTGTTCTCTAAAAAAGGATTGCTTTTTATTTAAAAATCTTGCAAAAAAAAGTCCCTTTTCAATATGTGGGCCAAATTTTCGTGTTAAACCCATTTCCCGTTTTTCCCCCTCTTTTTTGGGGCTTTCATCAAATCCCAGGGGTTTCCCATAGCTACCCGACTTTTTCATCTTCCTGATTGGTGAAACAATGGGTTTCTTTGCTACAGGGCCCGGATTTTATGCAGCCCAGTAGGAAGCCCCGTAAAACCCCATCCCAAAATTTAAAAATGAAAAACCCAAGGGGGAAAAAGGAAGAATCAAAGAGTGAGCAACCCCTTTAAGTCTTTTGGAATGTGTACGAGTTGCCAGTGACATTACTGTTTCTGCAAGAAAATCCTTTTTTTGGGGGAATTTTTGGGGGGACAAGTTTCCCCTAAAAATTGTGGTGTGTAATCTTGGACCCTGGCCTTAATTGTAGAACTCCAAGGCAGTGTTTTAATTTTAAAAGGGGAAATGAAATCCAACTATTTTCGGATTTTTATGGGTTTTTAGTTTTTCCCCAAATTTTCTATAAAAGATGGCTTTGGGTGGATCTCCGGGTTTTTTTTGCAAAAAACTGGGGGGGAGGACCCAGGCAAATTTATTTTTCCTTTTTTGGTTTCCCGGGGGCCTTTTTGTGTTTTTTTCTTTAAATTTTGGTTGATTTTTTTTCCCTTTTCCCTTTCTTTTTTTTTTATAATTACCTAAAGGATCCACAGACAAAAAATTTCGACAACCCGGGGGTTTTGGAAGTTTTTGGGCTTCCCAATTATTTAAATTGGGGAAAAGGGCCCCCCTAAATTTATTCACTCTCCAAATTTCCCGGAAAAAATAAAAAATAATAATAATTTAAAAATAATAATTAAAAAGACCCTAATTATTATTATCATTATTAGTTACAAGGGTTTAAAAAACATTTATAGGAGACCAAAACAAAAACCAAAGGGAAGTACTAAATAAAAACTGGTTTTAAAAAGGGGGAGAGGAACCCCCCCCTCGAAAGCTGACAATTTTACAAAGGAGGGGAAGGGGAACAGAAGGGGATGGCAGAGTTTTTGTGATGGGTGGTGTAGGGCCAGACGGTTATTTTAAATGGAGGCTTCCCCCAAGAAATGGGGTTTTTAAGTTTTTTTTGGAAAGCTAGGAAAAAGGAGGGGAGGGCTGAAAGTGTTGGGGCAGTGAGTTCCAGAGTGTGGGGGAGGCACGTGAGAAAGTCTTGAACTTGGCATGTAAGGAAGTGAAAGAAAAAAAACGAAAAGGACCTCCCGTGACGAGCAGAAATTGCGTGTGGAGGTACCGGGCGATTAAGGCAGACAAGGTATATGGGTGGCATGAGGTTATAATAGAGTTCAGTTATGTCAAGTTTAAAATTGATCTGATGTTCACTAGCAGTGGGATAGCCAGCGAAAGGAGCAGGGAGAGGAGGACACGGTGGTGTGGAGTGGGGCGAAAGATGGATAGTTGAGAGTAATTGAAGGGGAGCAAAAGTATTATATGGGAGGTGGCAGAGAAGGATGCTGTAGTAATCTAAATTAGTGACTCCCCATCCCCAACAGAAGGCATCCATCTTTCCTATTATAGGAAAGCAGGTTGATGTGGGGATGTTCCACCACAATTGGTTTCCTATATAGGCTCCTATTAGGTAAGGAGGTATATAACCACCCAGCTAGGTAGGTATATTATGTGAGTGAGAGCAGAGTTTGCACATAATATTATATAGGTAGGATTAGAATTTGTTGTGTGATAAATTCTGCAGAGATGAATCATGGCCAGGAGAAGTATTCGGGGCGGCCTGCACTGGATAGAGGAAAGTGAATGGACTTCATCAGGTGAAGCCGAACCTGTGAAGTCATGGATGTCACTGCATGTATTCACTGTCTACAGTTTCACAGTAAGCTATAAACTTGCAGTAGTGTGGTGGTTGCATTTGGTCATGGGTCGGACAATTTAATTGGTCTATAAAGGGTGTCTCTATAATTGATTCATCATCCCTCAGTCCTGTTTTCTTGGTTTATTTTGAATTCAGGGGCGTTTATGCTTGACTAGTGCGGTAGAAGCTAGGTCTGATGAGCTATAGATACCAGTGCGGGCAGCCATTCAGGAGAGATGTGATCCAGGTCTGTGCTATAGTGACAGTGTGGCAGCCTATAGGAGAGATCAAAAGGGTCTGTTGCTTTATGCAAACAGTGTGCAGCTATAAGGATAGTACAAAGGTCTGTGTATAGCGCACTGATGGCAGCCTTTTCAGGATAGAACAAAACGGTCTGTAGAAATAGCAACCAGTGGGCTTGGAAGCCTATAAGGGAGATTGAAAGGTATGTCGCTATAGCAACCAGTGCTGGCTAGCCTTTCAGGTAGATCAAGGTCTTGTCGCTATTGCAGCCAGTATCTGGGTGTCTTCAGGTGAGATTGAACCAGGTTGTAAGCTATAGCGATGATGAGATGATGGCAGCATTTAAAGAGGGGATACTCCTCAGATTAGGTAGGCACTGTTAATGGTAATATTGCCAAAGAGACTTGTTTTTGCAAGATCTTTACATAAAAAGCAGCGATCTTGGGTGTTGGGATTTTTTTTGTAACAAATATTCATAAGGTTATTGCTATAGGGTGTTATTGGTAACGTATCAAGTCTTATTTAGATTATCCACTTCTATACTAGATGAGCCTTTGGGAAAGGCAGATTTGACGCACTCTTTTTTATTGTATGTGTGATGCCAAGGTGCTAACAGGATCTCGGTGATTAGATGATAAGTAAGTTGAAAGAAGAACATGCGCAGTTACCACTGTGTCATAACAATTTCTGTATGAACCCCCCAATGAGCAAAATGTAAACAAGAGGGCCGGGCGAGCTGATGTTTTGAGACTGAATGTACTGTTTTCTAGTTCCAAAGATGGGTAGGAGCGATTGGGGCGATAAATAGTTGGAATAGGAGGAGGGCTGGGGATGGCTTTTGGATTGTTGTGGATGTTGTTGGTTTAAAAGAAGAAGGAAAAATGTCAGAGCTTAGGGATAGGCTAGAGATATTGGTCAGAGCATGGGATAATCATAGTGCTAGGTTGGGGAATGTTATGCACCAAGTCCATTTCTGTGCGTAATTTTGAGAATGTAATAATTTGTCCGATTCATTTTCCTGCTATTGTATAGTGTTGAGCGATTTTTATCGACAAAGTTGAATCGGCATGTTTTTATGGTGAAGAAATTTCAGTCTCTTTTTTTTAATGCGATAATTAAGTTAAATAATGTGCATATCTTTAAGATCGGTTTTTCTGGGCTTTCTGTAATTTTGGTGGCCAGACAATCAGGATTAAGAATTAGGCGGGGGGTGATGTGGTGCGAGTCATGATGGGATGTGTATGGATGCGATGGTGGACGCAATCATGACTGTTTCATAGAACGGTTCCTGTTTCTAGCCTCAGTGTCTTCAGATCCTAATAGGGATAGGCTCTGCGCTCTGTGTGGCCAAACAGATCAGCGAATATTAGTCTATTTTGCAGCGAACCTTACTATTAGCTGTTGATCCTTTTCATATAGTTAGATTAGAGGATTTGATTATTTTATGTAGTTAGCCTAGAGATTTTATAGGCAGTATCTACCATGTAATTCACGTGGGGGGGAGCAGGGGAGGGGCCCGCAGGCGAAACAAAACATGCTGGAAGGTGCTGGAATATGACGTTTGGGAGTTTTTATTGAGGCATCATGGTCATTACAAGGTACATGTTCTGCATTCTGGAAGAATATAGGAAGACAATAAGGACCATGGATGACAGGATTTTGAACACATAGGGGAATAGAAGACTAAAGGGATACACTGGTGGAGAATACAATTTCAGTAATGGGGGAAAACATGTCTTAAATATGAGGCTGAGAATTTTAGGGGTAAAACAGTTGGGATTGTGATAAAAGAAGAATGTACGCAGATTGAGAAAAGTGGATCTTTAGATAGATACTGTTGCATGGGTAAATGAGCTGTTAATTTTAAATGCTTTAATTAGTACCTATCTTGGACAATAAGGCTCCTTTTTTAATTATATCAAAATTGTCTTTTTATGTAGGTACAAAATAGACTTGTAAGTGTATTAATTATAGAGAAACAATAAATTATAAGTATTGTAAATCTATTTATATTCATTATAACTTCATCATGGTTTGTTTACTAAACCAAAAATTTTTGTGTGACAGTTGTGTTTATGTAATTCTATTGTTGGAGTGGAAAGTTATCCCTTTTACTCTCGATAATAATTGCCACTTTAGTTTAAAATACTTTTTTTTGTAAAAGATTGTCATTCTTTTAATAGTAGTATGGTATGTATCAGTACACCATGAGATACTTAATCCTTTTAATCGCCCAATTTACCTTAATATTTTACAAATTAAGCCGTAATTGTTTATTCAATCTCACTGTCACTGAAGGGGCTTTTTGCGCGAACAAGGGAATGGCAGAATTGGTGGCCGTCTTTTTGATTTGAAGCGGTCTGGGATGGTCTGCTTCTTTTGTTTGATGTCAGGGAATTTGCGATCGGTTGGCTATAGGTGGTTAAGATATCAGTATGAGCATGCGGGATTGCCGTCAGACGGAAACACAGAGGGGGTATTATGTGATAGAGCGCGGTGAGAGAAGCGGCATCCGCTCTCGGACAGTTAGACGATGAAGGAGTCTGTATAGACGAAAAAATGAAACTATGTGGTTAATGCTTTGTTTGTTGATTTCTTTAAATTTGGATTAGAGATAGTGATTGTACTTTTAAGACTGGGACTTTATTTCCGTCTGCTTGGGCGTATTACTAGGTGGTTTAATGTGGTAATACTTGTTCCTCTATATGTTACAAGAATATTGTAATTACACTGTGAGTAAAGCAATTTTTGAGGAGAGCTGTTTTTATGGAGGATATTTTTGGAGACATTGAGAGTAGATCATTGCTTGATCCAAAATGTACTTGTTAAAACGGGTTTTATTCATATCATTGCTAAGCTATGTAATTGAAAAGTGCTATATCGGTGTATAATTCTATCTTTTGTTACCTAAAGTAATTTGAATTTATTTGTGGGCTTATGTGCTTTCTTTCTTGTGATGAGAATATACTGGGGGTCTTGAAACTGGTAGAGTCGAAAACTATGCTAGAGCCTTTGTCTTTTGTATATGAGCGGGGCACTATTTGTGTTTAGAGCTTTGTTGTTTGTGCGTATAGACTGGTGTTGACGGTACTTGGGATCTTTTATGCTTTATTGTTGTATTTTGAACAGGCTATTTTGTTGTGCTTATGGGCTTGAATAGGGGATTATCTCCTTTGGTATCTGGTGGGGTGTCTTATAAGGGCGATATAATTGTGGTTGGTAGTTTCTTTGTAGGTTTCTTTATAGGGAGCTAGTTTGGGTGTTTTAATTATTATGGAGTATTTATAACGCTTTAATTGGCCTAAGTACAAAGTTTAGTTAAATGGTCTTTAGTATGTATGCCTGCAGAAGAAGAAGACCAGGGTAAAGGTGGGTGACTTATGAGACAGATTGTGGTTGGTTCAGCATTGCTTGTATGATATGATGAGAAGAACCAGCGAATTGCAGGGGTAAAGGTGGATGCCAGAGCCCAGGATTGAGGAATTGCTTATTACTGCCAGTATGTATAACTGAGACGCAACAGCAGAAGGTGTAATGGTTGTGTCTGATCCAGACTTGTTGTATTAGCTTAATGCCTGTATGTATGAGTGCAGGAAGAAACGGCTGCCAGGGTTAAAGGTGGTGCTGAGCCAGGACTCCTGTGGTATTGCCTCTCTACGATGTGTATGTAAGACTTCAGAAGTAACATACAGTGGTTAAAGGTGGAAGGCTGAGCCGAGACTTGAGTTATTGGCTTACATGCCCTGATATGTAGGACTGCAGAAGAACGACCAGGGAAAGGTTATGCCTGAGTCGACTATGTGGTATTGGCTCTCACTTGCCGCCAGTTGTATGAACTGAGAGAAACAGACAGGGTTTTAAAGGTGGTGGACTTGAGCCCGTGTCTGTTTTGCTTACACTGCTGTAAGGACGCCTGCGGACCCTTGGGGGAGAGGCGTCAGTGGTCCCTCGGAGCAGCGTTCCTGCCGTTAGGGGTGCGGGGTCGCCGGTGTCAGCAGTCTGCGGGGTCCACTTTGTCCCAGGCCCCAACCTGCTTGTCGGCTTAGCTCTCGGGGTAGTACGCCTAGGCGTGCGGTCTCGGCTTGAGATTTTTAAAGGGGAGTGCATCGGTAATTGGTTATGGCCGGGCATGCCCTATTTAAAGTCTGGCCTCTTCTGCCGCCCTATGACCGATCTTGGTGTTATAATCCATGGTGAAAGTGTTTCATGAGGTTCGTGTCTTGCTAGTGTACGACTTCCTTGCTTACGTTTTTACCGTCTAGAACCTTGCGCTTGGCCCCGACTTCGGCTTGTTCTTTACGCTGTCTAGAACCTAGAGCGCTTCGACCTCCTTGTGTCACGATCACGAGTGGTGCCGTTCTGTACCTTGCACCCTGGCCGCATGCAGGCAATCGCCAGTTGGGTAGTTACTGGTGGCTCCCGAAGAGAAGACCATTCCGCTCGTGCGGGGGCTCGGGTGACTACGGGGACCCACTAGATCACTCATGGTGGTGGCTTACGCATGCCTTGCGGTTGGTCCTGTGGATCGCACTCAGACTCGTAACGTTAGTATTCCGGATGGATCCGCCAAGGTAGTGGGCCGTTATCCAGCTGGAGCGACGTTTTTGTTGCCTGCCAGTTCAGCAAACCCTCTGGTCAACGCATGGGCGAGCAAATCACCCAGTTACACCATGTTGCAGAATTTCACGTCCAGCCGCCAGCAGACTTCGCGGCTCCAGCGGGGTTTGTTAGCTGCTCTACGGTTCCGGTGGTCAAGGGGGCCCAAGCTCGTCGCCTGTCGGCTTCGTCCAAAGAATGAAGGAGGTAGACCGGAGATCTCAGGGGGGTTTCATCACAATGCATATGCAGTGGAGCTGAATTGATGACAGTTCCTGTCTGAACGGTAAGGGCGATGGTGGGATTTTGATCGCTCTTTCGGGGAAAGGTAAGGCCTGGATGGGCTAGGCTTCTATGGGACAGAGGAGACTGGTAGACGAGCGGATCTAAGTCATTTGTCAGGAGTTACCGCAACGTCTCTCGAGGAAACCAGCAGTTGCATCCTCTGTGCCGGAAGACTGCACCTGTAAAAGCTAACGCAAGGGGGGGATCTGGTCTGTAGGGAGAACTACGCGGTAAGTGCGCACTGGTGGAACTTCAGGAACGAGGGCTGCATGTGTGCATACTTTAAGAAAGGGATCTCAAAGCCGCGCTTAGGCCGTCTGGCCGTGAGACTCCGTCTTCCCTCAGTCGACTGATTCGGTTAGCGACCGCTCGATTTACGGTCCATTGAACGGGTAGGAGTTGAGTTCAGCAAGAGCATCCGTCGTCCCAAAGGCGTGCGTGGGGAGGATTCGCAATAGGATCTGTGGGGGAGGCTATTCCTAGGTGCAACTCTGCTCACGCTAGTTGATGCTGTGAGTGTCGTGACAGAGACTGGCCCATCAGTTCCAAGTTCGGGTTTCTGGACTCGGTAACGCCTGGGACTTCATTAACGCTTCGTGATGCATTGGTTAGTGGTACGCTTGGAGAGGAAGCTTTGATATCTCTTCGTTCAGGGAAGGGTAGTTGCTTCGCGACCCCATAGATTGTCTCAGGCCAGGGTCTCCTTCATGTGGGGGCGCTGAAAACGATCGGAGTTCCGTTCTACGTGTGATCGCTCTCGTCGGGATTCTCGGACATCATGGGCTAGGTAATTTACCCATGGATCAGGTTATGGGAGTTGGATTCGTTGGGGTCCAACTGGTCGGCGGACGCTGTTTGGTGGCAATCGGACCCTCGGTGCTTCCTGTTTGTGCAACTACAGGAGATTTGCGGGTGACGTGGCGAATATTTGGAGTACGCTGATGTTTCTTGAGAGGCACGCTGAGAGTCTTCCTCCGCACCTGATCCATATGATTGCCCGAATAGTCCTCAATGCGGTTACCTGCCTCACGAGGCGAGTCTACTTGTCGCTTTTGAGACTTCAAGCGCTGAGTAGTTACATAGTGAGAATCTAAGGGGGGGGGTTCATCCACGTCCTGTCTACCGAGGTGGGGTTTCTTTTTCGTAAGACGAAGGACGGTATTACGGCTGCATAGGATACGGGGTGTTGAACAAGATCCGGTGAAAGAACTGGTACCTGGTTGATTCTGGAACTTGTTCGAGGCCTGCAGGTGGCGCAAGATCTTCTAAAGATGGATGAGAGGGGGTACTTGGTCGAATCAGAAGGGTGGAAGAGATGGAAGGAGGTATCAACACAGGGAAGGGGACACTTTGAGTACCTGGTGATTCGCTTGGATATGCTCAAATGTCCGCGTTTCAGGCGTGTGAATGAGTTGCAGGGACTCTCAACTGGTGGATGGTCTACCTTGATGACCTCCTGGTGTTTCTCAGATCGGAGACCCACCGCTTATGTTCCGTCAGGTAATAAGGACATCTTGGGGAACCCTCCTATAGTAGTGGGAAGGTTCTTCCAATCAGCCTGAAGCCTCCGTTTCTGGGGTTAAGTTCATTTGTGATCTAAGGCCTACGGATGGATCAGCGAAAAACTGTCCTGCGTGTTTGCAGTGGCAGCCGTGGCGTTGCGGGCAATCTCAGCGATTCTGGGGCTTTGAACTACTATGGCCGTTATCTTTCTAGCTGGTGGCGATAGTAGATACCAAGAAACACGCAATCAGAAGCTGGCCAGTCGGGGGAGGAGGCGTTTTCTAAGTCAAGGTCAGCTTAGCTACGGTTCCATTGAGTATCGGATTCCACAAGGAACCCTTCACACTGGTCGGATGTAATGATGTTGTAGGAGTGGAGCCGTTCATAGCAAAAGGTGCGCGGTCAGACAGTAAGTGGGTTTTTCTCAGATATTCTCTAGTCCGGAGGCAGGAATACACGATTGGCCGGGACGGAGCTATAGCCATAAAATATGGCATGGAAGAGTGGCGTATCTGATGGAGGGTGCGTTTTTCAGATGTATCTTTCGGACCATAAGAACCTCCGCTATATTTCAGACGGTCTCAGGATTAACCGCAGGCATAGGGTTGGGTCGCTTCTTCTCGGTTGACTTTCAGACATCATTCAGGCCGCTGAGAGTATGTGAGAGTGACGCCCTCTGTGCCTAAGTAGTGGTGGGTGGAGATATTTAGAATAATAATTCTCAGGAGCGTCTCTCGCGGCCCAGACGCCGTGTGGTTTCCGAAGGTTCTTGGAGGATGTATGTGGTCCAGCTTGCAGAAGTATTAAAATGGGGAATTGTTCATTGGTGGAGGGTCCCCGGCGTGGCGAAGAACTTCTGTTGATATCGGTTTATGTGGCAGAACTGGTAAGGATGATAAGGTATTCATTTGTTTGTGATCTGTGGCAAAATAAGCGCAGGCAGACAAGGGAAGGCCTTTAGTAGCCTTCCATTCAGCAACCTTGGTTCCAACATTTCATGGATTATTATGGACTCTGTCGTTGCCGCAGTTATTTGGGTCAAACAGACCGATTTCCAAGATGGGCTTTCGTTCGGTGCCGGTGCCATGTGTTTGTTGGCGGAACTGTTTTATCTTCACTGTGTTGGTGATTGGACTCTTCCTCAGAACATTGTCTTCTGACGCCGGGGAGCGTCAGGTTATGTCTCCAAGTTTTGGGAGTTTGTGCAATAAGCTTCAGGTCAAGTGGATTTCTCTTCCGGCTATCACTGCAGATACGAACGGGCCTGGTGAGAGGAGTGGTCAACCAGGTTTGGGATGTATTGCACGTCGTCTGGAGCCAAGATTATTGGGGCCAATTAGCTGCGTGGGGAGTTCTCTTTAACTCCTTGAGTCGGAGTAGAGGGTGTTCCTCTCCTTCTTACGTGTGTGTATGGGTCGGCATCCCCGCCCACTACCTCTGGGGGACCTTGGAGGGTCGGCATTGGGAGCGGACGCATGATAGCAACGATTTGAAGGATTGGGTCAGGGAGTCGTCGCCTGTCCGTGCTTCGAGTCGCATGACGAAACTCAAGGGACACGAGAAGGATTTCCCTCCAGTCTTCTCAGGTGACAAGGTGTGGCTTCTCGTCTCGTATATGTATGCTTAAAGAGCCTTTCACAAAAGTGGTCCGGTTCTTAGGGCCTTTGATGTTTCATCGCGGCCCATCAACCGGTGTTTACAAATCGGCTCCTTGTCGATTGAGAATTCCCAACTCATTTCTGTGTTCCTGTTGAGCTCCTTCACGTGGTCCTTAATCGCTTCTGTCAGCAGGTGTAACTTACGTATGTGGTGATGCGCTCGTGTCTTCGAGGTCCAGGAGGTATGGGCCTGTGAAGAATAGGGGGGAAGGCGATATTTCTGGTGGATGGAGAGGGATACGGGGGCCCGAGGAGGTCTCTGGGAGGGAGGAGAAATTTGAACGCAGTTGCCTCTCGCGGTTCTTAATCAGTAGAGAGAGGGGGCAGGGGGGGGGCACGGGGGGGGTGTGGGGGACTGTAACGGCGCCCTGCGACCACTGGCCGGGGCAGCAGGCGCTGGTCGTGCCCATGCGTCCAGCTTGGGGGGGGGGTGGAGCGTCGACGTGGGTTTTGGGCGTCGCCCGTGTTCGCATGCCTGCCAGCAGTCCTTTTCAGCCACGCGCTCCTGCTCTGTCGGCTCTCATCTCGGGGTGAAGCTCCGCTCCTTCGGGCGTGCGGCGCTGTTATTGGATTTAAAGGGGAGTGCAGCGGTAATTGGTTATTGCGGGGGATTGGTCGTATTTTAGTCCACGGCTCCTTATGCAGCTGTGCCGGATCTTGGTTGTTTTTCATGGTCGAAATTGTAGAGCGTTTTGTTTGCGATCCTGTGTAGATTTGGTTACGTTTAGTCTACGTACCCTGCGCCTGCCCGAACACTCGGCTTGTATCGCCGTCTACAACAGAGTGATGTGCCCTGACCTCCTGTGGTCCGAGACCCACGGCTGCTCGGTCTGTACCGTGCGCCTGGCCGCATGCAGGCAAGCCGCAGTGGTTGTTAGTGGCTGGTGGACTCACGGATGAAGACCATCCCGCATTTGCGGCGGGCTATAGGTGAATACGGGACCCACTTAGAGCTCCATCCTGGTGTGGGCTTATCGCTCGCCTGCGGTGGTCCAGTGGATCAACCTCCAGACGTAAACAACTGGCGGTATATATGACATGAGAAGAACAGCTGACAGGTTTAAAGGTGTTGCGTGCGCAGAACGCTTGTGGTATTGGTCTACACTGGCCATGTATGTGATGACGTGCAGCAAGAACAGCTAGAAGGGGTAAAGGTGGTGCTGAGGCTAGACTTGTGGTCATTGGTCACATGCCTGTATGTATGATGAGAAGAACAGCGACCAGGGTAAGGTGGTGCTGAGAAGACTTAGTGGTATGGCTCTACTGCCTGTATGTTATGACTGCAGAAGAAAGACCAGGGTTAAAGGTGGTATGAGCAAATTTGTGGGTATTGCCTCTACACTGCCTTGTATGTATGATGAGAGAACAGTTCATAATTTGGGCAGTTTTACTACTTAATGTTTATTTAGAATCGTTATCAGAGCTAGACATTCATTCTATGTCAGCATATGTAACTATATGTAAGAACTTTGTAACTATGTTACGTGTTTTTTATTTATTTTTTTGGGATTACTTACAAGTTATAGAAAGCCAAGAAGAATACGACCGGAATCGTTTTTGGGCTCCCGGATTTATGTTAACGTATATGCAGTCGAAAGAGCTTACCAGACAATGCAACGTTCGAATGAACAGGATGTGACGGGGTTAATATGTTTCATCAATTTATTATAGTATTTATTTACATTGTCAATTAGACTCTCATCACTTTGGGTCATACACAAATGACCCTAACGCGGAATATAGGTTGTTATGTTTTCATTATCTCAAGAGAAGAGGCTACATTCAGTTGAGGTACATCCTCAGGCTCTTAACATGGATTACAGTTAATTTATACAATAAATTCAGAATGTTAATGTACAATTATGTGTGAAGTCCACTGAATAACTTTTTTATCCCTCGGTGATGGCTGAGTGGTCCCATCATTTTCTTGTAGACTACAGATGACCTACTTTTACAACATGTAGAATAATGATTGGTTATATTCCAATAGTACTGGAAAATATCAAAGTTCTATGTGGAGGAAAATGCAAAGTTCCCCAGAGGTTATCCAGTATGGGAATAATGAAATTTTGTAGCCATGCAGTGTTCTTTGAAATTTTGTGGGACAGGTGCTTGACGGAAAGGAGAATGGCTCTAACCCAATAAGCGCAAGATGTAATGTATTGTGGAGGTATTCCAATGAGCTGCTTGCCAAGGGCTTTGGGTTCTGTTGAATGAAAAAGACCTCAGCCAAAAATTGGGCTGAGAAAATGATGGATTATCCATAGTTATGGAGACTAATATAGGAATGGAGACAATGTAGCTTTTGTTTATAGGTGATAATAATACATAAGTATTTTGTCGCGTTTTTTATCCACAGGCTAGCCATAAAAAACTTTTTGGTGGATCCAGATCTTGACATAACAGCAAACGACACCTGGAGTTGACTTGAATTCGAATTGGACTCAGGGGTGTATTTTATTAACTCATGCTCCCTGAGCACTGACATTGTTACAATTTAAGCAAAGGTATTTAAGAATTAAAAAAAACAAAAAACATGTCCGACACTTTTGTTGACTAGAAGAGAGCAGTGGAATGTGTAGAAGGGTAATGTAGCACGGGTTAACTAAATGGAAAAAGCAGGAAGGCTGGGATAGGGATTAAGGAAGGATTGATAGGGTTAGAAAGGTGGGGTAGGTTTGGGAGGGAACAAGGACAGGCCAGCTGGGGGAGGGAAGTTTCTAAGGGAGGTGCTGAGGAGGCCAGGGAGCCACGTTGGGAGCAGGTAGAAGGCGGGAAATTATCGGCCTGCGCATTTGTGAAGTTGGAAGCAAGAAGGAATGAAATGTATGGCAGTTGGGGGAGGTAAGCAGGGTCCTTAACGGTGGATAATGTTGTAACGTGTGGCATGCAAAGAAAAAGGAAAGTGCACCATTATCGGTAGATCAAGAACATGGGTTGATGGGAAACACTTAGGTGACATGGTCGTCCAGGAAACAGTCAGGTAATTGTTTTTATGTAATGATTGGATCCAATGGAATGGAGGCCAATTCACGTAAATTTTTGTTCAAGATTGCCATATGGGGATAACTTTTATTTAAATTGCTAAATGTTATATAGTACTTTATTACCGAATGGGTGCTTGTGGCCTTTTAAACTTCATAGGGTGTGTTGATGTATTTTGAGTGATTGTCAGGGGATAAAATTACTCAAGCTGTTGGGCCTTCTTTTTTTTTATAAAGTGAAGAGGTGCTGAACAAGTCCAAGTTAGTCTTAGTGCTCAGTATTAGCAGTTGTATTCCTCCAAGGTCATATTCTGTCCTGGCAAATCTGTATCCGTAATATCTGTTGACAGCTGCTATCTAGCCAACAATAAAATAGATTGTCCAATTAACAAAGAATCATAATAGTAGGTATTTTACGTCATTTTCTGGTAAAATCCTACAATGATGGAATAGATTAGACATTCGAGAAACTTCAAATTACTATTAGAAGCATGAAGGTTATTATTCATCTCAGTTAATGATGATTCCGAAATGAGGTAAGTTTAGATACATTAACTGACAAAAAATAACATATCATGAACAAAAATAAATTTCTTTTATACCCCAGATCAAAGCTCTAAATGAAGCACGTCCCAGAACAGATTTACAAATTACCTTAGACTGCAGATCACAAATAGACTCCAGACTAGACTCTTAAATCAATCAGACCTCAGACCACATTGCTACTGTATAATTCATTACACCCCTAAACAGATTGAACTTCATGCCATACCCCTCAATCAGACCCAGACCAAGCCTGATAATTAGTTTAGACCCTGGATCATACTCCCAAAATAATCAAACTCCAGACTAGACCCCTAAATCAATTAGACCATACTTATTTTATGTAATTTAGCTGACCCCAGGACAGACCCCTAAACTGATCAAACCCCAGACCAGGCCCACCTAATTAATCAGACCCTGTATCACACTCCCAAAATAATCAAACTCCAAACTAGACTTCTAAATCAATCAGACCTCAGACCATATTACTACGGTTTAATTTATCAGACCCCTGAACACACTCCTAAACTGATTAAACCACAGACCAGGCCCACCTAATTAATCAGACCTTGGATCATACTCCCAAAATAATAAGACTCCAGACTAGATAACTAAAGCAATCATATTACATTATTTTTATGTAATTTAGCAGACCCCAGAACAGACCCTTAAACTGATTAGACCCCAGACCAGGCCCACCTAATTAATCAGACCAAGACCAGGCCCATAAATTAGTCAGACCCTTGGATCACCCCCACAAAATAATAAGACTCCAGACTAGACCCCTAAAGCAATCATATTACATTCTTATTATATAATTTAGCAGACCCCAGAACAGAACCTTAAACTGATTAGACCCCAGACCAGGCCCACCTAATTAATCAGACCAAGACCAGGCCCATAAATTAGTCAGACCTCGGACTAGACACCCTAAATCAATCTGACCCCAGACCAGACCCCATATATTATTACATCCTGAGACAAGATGAAAAGTAGACATCTTTATATTCACCTCAACTCAATATCAGGTCTCATATTAGGTCTAGTATTGGGCAGCACCCAGAGCAGAAAAGATTGAGAAGTAGTGAGGATTTGCAGCTATTGTCACAGCTTTCTGGCTTCCATTACTATTCTGAAGCCCACGTTGGGATACACGGTCTTCTTGATGGGTCATCATGCCTGTTTAGCAGATCCCCACTTCACTAACAGAGTTGTCTAGAAGTCCATTGTGCATGGAGGAGGAGAGGCCTAAAAAGTGGAAACTTTTTTTCTGCTTGTGCCGACCAACATAGCGTTGAATAGGCACTGAACCTCTGGCATCTAGGGTAAAATAGGGGCCTGCTTAAATCATATGGGATGATAGACAAATAGCAGGTAGTACCTTATTGCCTAGTTTGAGCAATGATCTCAACAAAGAATTAGATACAATTCGTAGTGGGCATGAACATGGACATCTGTAGAGATGGTCCTCAGGATCGTAATTATATAGCTGATGAGGTTGAAAAAAGATGCAGGTCCGTCAAGTCCAATCTAAAATAATTTCCTTTGTTAGACCCAAGAAAGCTGAATCTGGTGCAGAATAACACATTACATCTTAAGGCTAAAATAAAAATTAAAAAAGTGCATTGGTAGTGATGTATAAAACTTGACATTTTACATGTTTTAGACCTTAATGCAGCAATTTTAAACCTGACATTTTAAAGAGATGTGTTAAATACCAATTTAAAGCTTACCTCATTTGGATGGTTGCTGAGATACGGGTGGAAGAGACAGGGCATAAGCTGGAAAAAAAATCATATTTGAAACTATCCACCCCTTCCTCCTTCTTTCATTGTCTTCCTTTCACTTTCCTCCTTCTTATTGCTGCACCTTGGGTGGGTATATCGTATCAGCAGACGGGATATTAAGGAGTGAAGAATGTGAAGGATAGTGTAGGTCTAAGAAATAACCACTCTTTATCAAATATGCTGTCTTTTTACAATCATAATTCTACATACAGTAATAGAAACTGATCAGAACTACTGGTAGGGACTGTATAAAATGTGCAAATATACAAATGTGTCTTCTCTTACCTTTCTATTTGGCTTAACATATTCTAAAATGAATGGTGTGAGATGACCAGCTTTTAAAAACAACATGATCTTAGTGACTCTGTTGTGAGTTGTTTATACTACATATTACCATATGTAGCCGCCCAGTGGTTGTGATGGGTACTGAAGCCTGTTGAGGATGTTCCTAATATTTCAAAATATAGCATTGAATTTGTATCTTGATAATGTGTCCTTAACTACAATTGTAGAAAGATATGAATGGACACATCTGGATATGACCTATACAACTTATGTACTTTGAAGACTCATATGCAGAAACTGTGTGGAGGCCCGACAGTTATAGGCAGTCTGTGTGCCATTGCATGGTCCCTCCAAATGTGCCTTATGGCACCATTGTATAATGTCATATGGTGAAGCATGCCAAATTATTTTTTATGCAACCATATAAAAGCATTGACATTTAAAGGTAAATCAGAGCTACATAGGACTCTATAAGCATCTTAGTACAGCTGTGGGCTGTTACAGTATGTAGTGAGTTGCATTGGGCCTTATTTTGGTGTGATATATTTTTATTATTTAGTAATATTTTATCGTCTTAGAGACCAGTGTCGGACTGGGGTGCTTAGGGCCTAGCGGTGGAGATGAGTCTTAGGGTCAACTAGTGGAGTTGATTTTTGGGACCCATCAGTGGAGTTGATTTTTGGGACCCACTAGTGGAGTTGATTCCTAGTGCCCAGCAGTGTAGTTGATAATTAGGGCCCACCAGTAGACTTAATTCCTAGGGCTCAGCAGTGGAGTTGAATCTTGGGGACCAGCAGTGGAGATGAGTCTTAGGGTCCACTAGTGGAGTTGATTCTTGGGGCCCACCAGTAAAGTTTATTCTTGAGGCCCGCTATTGGAGTTGAGTCTTAAGGCCCACAATACTAGAGGAGGTGATTTTTGTGACCCACCAGTGGAGTTGATTTTTGGGACCCACTAGTGGAGTTGATTTCTAGTACCTAGCAGTGTAGTTGATAATTAGGGCCCAACAGTAGACTTAATTCCTAGGGCTCAGCAGTGGAGTTGAATCTTGGGGACCAGCAGTGGAGATGAGTCTTAGGGTCCACTAGTGGAGTTGATTCTTGGAGCCCACCAGTAAAGTTTATTCTTGAGGCCCGCTATTGGAGTTGATTCTTATGGCCCACCAGACTAGTGGAGTTGATTTTTGGGACCCACCAATGGAGTTGATTTTTGGGACCCACTAGTGGAGTTGATTCCTAGTGCCCAGCAGTGGAGTTGATAATTAGGGCCCACCAGTAGACTTAAAGGGGATTTATCGTTTGAGCTGCTCGTGCTGTTCTGCTAATTTTCTCAGATTGAGTTTGAAATCCAGGGGCGTGTTCTTCCTCTCAGCAGGCGTGTCTCCCCTCCCACGAGGCGTGTCTCCCCTCACTGAAGAACTGTGACATCATCATTTTGTTTGAAGCAGGGGATGCAGAGGGTTGTCTGGATATAACAGCTATGTAGCCTCCTGCATGCTTATGTCTGTAGCCTTGAGGCTCCACAAGCTGCAGCAAGCACCTATTATATCTCTTAGTTTACACACTGAAAGCCAGCAGCTCTTACTTCTGTTCTAGTGGTATTCAATCAAATTGTACTGACAACAGGCAGAGACCTTTACTCAACTACAAGGACAAATGTCAGCTTCAGTAAAGACCTCTGCTTGCTGTCAGTGATATGAGTGAAAACAGGGTGTGGGGAGGGGGGGGGGGAGCACATCAGCTTTGAGAGAAGAACCTGCTGAACCTGTAACTGACTTGGGCTGATGGTGTAGCGGTAGAGTGTTGGTTTTACAACGAAGGGGTTTGGAGTTCTAGTCCCCTCACAGGGTATATTCCCCCCCCCCCCTAAATTCTACACATATGTAGAGAGACCTAAAATATATATGTCAATCTCTATAATGATATATATACACATACATAGCTCCCCTATATCATGTCTCATCCCCGAGAGTATATGCATTGTATCACATATGTTGGAAGTGCTTGGTGTGACTGTGAGGATGGGACACTAATATAGGGGAGCTTTCTGTGTGTGGTAAATATAAAAATTATAGATGTCTACACATTTTATTTTACATATGTGTACAATTTATAAAAGAAAAAAAACAAAAAAAAAAAAACGATGGGGAGTTGAACTCCCAACCTCTGGCTTGCCAAGCTGATCACTTATTGACTGTACTATACAAGCAGCTGATACAGACACAGTGTTGAATCCTTATGTTATACAATACAGATGATGACGTCATAAGGAGGCGGGGCTTACATTCGATCTCAGGAACAGAACGCCCTCTTTTCAAAGTTCAAACTGAACCTGTGAGGAGGTGAATCAAACCTCTTGGCAAAAGCCCTTTAAACAGGCAGTAATTGCCCAGATCCTTCCCCCTAGAGCTGAGATGTACATAGAGCCAGCAGACTCTGGTTTCACTATCAATTTTAACAGCTCAGAGGAGAGTAAACACAGAGTGTGCAGGCGGCCAATCACAGCACAGGGGGCATGGGTATGACGTTCCTCTAGGGCTATCCTAACAGTGAATGAAATGTCAGCCACCAATCACAGTGCAGGGGCGTTCTAGGGCACAGGATCGACCGGGTGCGTTCTGACCAGCAACAGCAGAAATAGAAGACAGATTTACAGCAAAGCTGATATCTGCTAAACCAAGTGACAGAGGTAATGCAACCCAATTACAAAAGTGCTTATTTTTACTGTCCCCATAATCTGAGACATGATCTTTGTAACGATAAAACCCCTTTAATTCCTAGGGCTCAGCAGTGGAGTTGAATCTTGGGGACCACCAAGAAAGTTCATTCTTAGGGTCCACTCGTGGAGTTAATTTTTAGGGTCCACTACTGTTGTTGATTGTTGGGGCCCACCAGTAAAGTTCATTCTTGGGACCAATTAGTGGAGTCGATTCTCATGGACCACCAGAGGAGTTGATTCGTAGAGCCCACTTGTAGAGTTGATTCCTAGTGCCCAGCAGTGGATTTGATTTTCAGGGCTTACTAGTGGAGTTGATTCTATGGGCCAACCAGTAGATTCATGGAAGCCACCATTGAAGTTGATTCTTGGGGCCAACCCTACAGCTATTAAACATAACTGCACATACTGCAAATGACTCTTCCTTTCCTCTTTTGTTTCACTGCCTTTCTGGAAAGCAGCCTGAGGCCACACATGCCCAGGGACCCAGTGGGACTTTCTCCTGCTCCCCTCGGGGCAACTTCATGCCTGATAGAGACCAAAACTACCCAACTTAGTTATTTTATACAAATGCAGCCAATAAAATGACTCAAAGCAGCTCAGTTGGTCATTTGGTTGTCTATAGCATTCTCCATCATAACTCTGTTCATTAGTTATGAGTAACCTTCATGGAAGGAAAGGAAACAGATGATTGACAAATTCAGCTCTGCTTCATCTGCCGTGTATTTGTCCATTCGTCCACATAAAAGTGTAGAGAAAAGAGGAGGTTAGTTCTCTCACCTGCATGCTGTCAGTGACATGCGAAGCAATTGACTCTATGATTTAGAGT